>CAUYRT010073636.1:0-84807 GCA_963574885.1 Lepilemur ruficaudatus | reverse complement strand
CTAGACACAGTTCTTGATAGTCTCTGAAAATCTATTAAAAAGTTTTTTTTAAACAATGCTTTGGTTCATATTTGGTGCTTCTGTTCTTGAATAGATTTCATTTCTAATAGTCATACTTAGCTTCTTAATACTGAGCTTTTGGAGAGTAATATTTCATCAAATATAAAATGCCATCAATTTTAAGATGCACTATAATTTTATATATCACTAAGGAAAAAATACTGCAATGAAACTACGACATAATACTGTTTTATGTCTTTTGTAGGATGTAGTGAACTATCAGAGATACTAAGATGTGGGAAAGATGTGTTTTTTTTTTTTTTTTGAGACAGAGTCTCACTTTGTTGCCCGGGCTAGAGTGCCCTGGCGTCAGCCTAGCTCACAGCAACCTCAAACTCCTGGGCTCAAGCAATCCTTCTGCCTCAGCCTCCCAAGTGGCTGGGACTACAGGCGTGCGCCACCATGCCTGGCTAATTTTTTCTATATATTTTTAGTTGGTCAATTAATTTCTTTCTATTTATAGTAGAGACGGGGTCTCGCTCTTGCTTAGGCTGGTTTCGAACTCCTGACCTTGAGCGATCCACCTGCCTCGGCCTCCCAGAGTGCTAGGATTGCAGGCGTGAGCCACCGCGCCTGGCCGAAAGATGTGTTTAAAAAAATCAGTGAAATATGGCCTTGACTCTTGCTTTTAATTAAGCCTTTAATGTGATAAACATGGTAATGCAAAGCTGCTGGTGTCTTCCATGAAATCCTGGTAAATTTACAGAGTAGAAAGAAAGTAGGAAGGCAAAAAGTGGGAGACAGTGGAAAATGGGATGCAGTGATTTTTTAATTACGTAATATTTGGCATAACCTCAGTCTACCAGTAGGAACCTCTCTTGTGTAGCAACTGTGTACTGACTCCTACTGAGTGTTTTCTAATGTTTCTCTTCTAGGAAGCTGTTTGTGATCTTAATTTAACCAGTCTTCTGTTGGACTTTTAGGATGTTTCTATTTCTTTTGCTGTATAAACAATGTTAGAAGCATTGTATATAGCTCAATCATTATGTCTATTCCAGATGTTTTATTAGAATAAAATCCTGGAAGTGTAGTTGCTATATCAAAGAGTATGTATATACATATACATAAAATATATATTTTAAAGTTATGACCTGTTTTGTTCTTTCAGAATTTTACATATTGAATTTATATGTGTTAATAGGGACACCTCTGTAGCTATTGACAGAATGTGGTAAAACGGAGATAAAGGGGACAGTTGACTGATTTTTGCAGGACCTCATAGGTTCCCTTTTGTTTAAATTTTTGTATAACATTTATTGTTATATAACGCAGACATGTGTACACATTAATTGTGTAGTCTGATGAATTGTCCAAAAGTGAATACAGCCTTCTAAAGTTCACCTGTGTGAAGAAATGGAAGTGGAGCAATGTCCTAGAAAATTTCTCCTTGTCCCTACACATCCTACTCTCCCCTTCCGCGTTACCCCACATTTACTGATGTTTTATATCGACTTCTGTCACTCAGCATGGTGCTTGTGAGGTTCATCTGTGTTGTCTTGGGTAGCAGTGGGTCTTACATTCTTGTTACTGTCAAATACTCCATTGTGTAAAAGTGTATTCAATTTTTTTTGAACCATCTTAACTTTTTTTTTTTTTTTTGAGAGACGGGGTCTTGCTCTGTCACCTGGCCTAGAATGCAGTGACATGATCATAGCTCACTGCAGCCTCCAGCTCCTGGGTTCAAGTGATCCTCCTGCCTCAGCCTTGTCTCAGTAGCTAGGACTACAGGCATGAGCCACCATGCCTGGCTAATTTTTAATTTTTTTGTAGAGACCAGGTCTCACTGTGTTACCCAGGCTGGTCTTGAACTCCTGGCTTAAGCGTTCCTTCTGCCTTGGCCTCCCAAAGTGCTGGGATTACAGGCGTGAGCCACCACACCCAGCCCTTCTTAACCGTTTTTAAGTATATAGTTCAGTAGTGTCAAGTACATCCATTCACACTCTTGTGCAGCTAATCTCCAGAACTCTTTTTATCTTGCAAAACTGAAACTCTATATCCATTAGACAGTAAGTCTCCACTCCCCCGGTAACTACTGTTCTACTTTGTAGTCTCTGAACGTCACTGCTCTAGGCACCTCTTTATGAGTGGAATCACACAGTATTTGTCTTCTTGTGACTGGCTTATTTCATTTAGCATAATTTCCTTAAGGTACTTCTATGTTATAGCATGTGTCAGAGTTTCCTTGCTTTTTAAGGCTGAATAATATTCTGTTGTACACCCAGACCACACTTTGTTAATACATCCATCTGTTGATAGACACTCTGGTTGTTTCCATCTTTTGGAATGAGCAGTTTTTAAAGATCTTTGATTTATATTGTCAGATTCTCAGAATATTTGTGCCAATTTCCACCATGAATATGAGTTTATTTTTGCCATTACAATTATAATTTTTAAGTCTTTGCCAGTTTGATAAGTTAGAAAAAGTTCTTAGTTTTAAATTCTTGCATTTTAAAAATTATTTGTGAGATTGAATGCTATCTTATGTCAATCATCTATTTACATTTCTTCCTATCATGTTTTAAAAATTATCCATGTGTCTGTCGTCTTCTCTTGACTGTGAACTAGCTACTTGAGAAAAGTGGCTATCATCTTAGACATTCTGTTTATCCCTGAAGTGCCTAGTACCATCCACCACATGAGAGGCTCAGGATGTTTGGTAAATGAATGATTAACTTTGCTTGTGGATGTATTATCCTTATGCTACTTTTTGATATGACCCATTTTAAGAATATTTCTTAAAATAGTTACATAGTAAATAGTCTTAAGTAGTATTTGATTAGAAATTATCTCTATTTTATAATTGTAATGGCTATCTCTTTTAAATTTCTTAGGTCAAAATAATACAGTGTATGTGTTTTTTCCCCCAAATGGGCCGCCTTAGAAAATTCAGTTTAAATAAAAATCATTTTTATCCATTAAATTTCTTCTTCCTACTTAGTTCTTAGCCCATCTAAATTAATTGTGCAGTTGCCTACTCTTTATTTTCTTTTACGTAGAGCAGATAAGCTTGACAGTATTATTAAGCCTAGGTTTAGAATCAGATTACTAATCACTTTGCTGTATTTACTGTCATTAACCCTTGCTAAATATTCAAACACGAACAGTTGATTTGAAAATTTAAAGAAGACTTTATCCTGCCACATATAGGTGTCTGATAGAAAGCACTTTATGCAATGTTTGAATTCATAGTTCTGGAAATTTTGAGTTAGGTTCATTGAAGGCTTTGAAATTAAGTGTATATAGCTTTGGTTGTGCTTTTTTTGATGCCTTTTATTCCTCAGGATATTTGAAGTGTGTGATCCTCAGTACCAGAAGGCAGTCACTAAGAACTGTACCACCACCTAGAGCTTTTGCTTTAGATCCTTCATTGGTGTGTAATTCTAGATGTTCCTGTAAGGAGAGTGGATAAATGAAGAGAACGGTGGAAACAGGGTGAGGAGTTAGGGACTGCAAAGAAGAAAGAGAAGGTGGGTAGAAAACAAGATGCTGTGTTACTTCATGTGGCGTTCATTGCCCTAGGACGCTCATGAGAGGGAAGTCTAATGAAGAGTTTTAAAGTAAAATACCTTTAAGGAAAGTTTCTCTAGAAGAGTAAACCAAATTGACTCTTTTAGTGCAGAGGTTCCCAAACAGATGACAAAGTTATCAGCCTGCAGTAAATTGATAAAATGACAGTGTAGTGATTTTTTTTTTCTATAAAGTTAAATTTATTTTCTATGATTAAATTGTGTTTTCTTTTGGAAACAGTGGTGGCAGCAGATTTTATATATGTTTAAAGTCTTTATTTGGCAAAGTAAAATGGTAGCAGCCTTGTATTGGTTGCCTTTCAACCCCATTCCCCTACCAGTCACGTACCTAATTTTGGATATCATGTCTTGAACAAAAATAAATGATACAGTAGCTTTCATTATATTCATTTATCTGAAAAAGTAGAATGTCAAAAGTAAATTGAAGAAAAGTACTTCTGGGAAACACCAGAAACATTTGTCATGAAACTTCAACCCGGAACTGTGCTTTTAGTTTGTAAAAGAAGCCTTTATCCTTTTACTTGCGCCTTTGAATATCTAAGGACTGTTTAACAGAAAATTAAAAGGAATATGTGTATATTGAGGAATGATTACTAAAAAGGGAGAGTAATTAGCCTGACTGGGCGAATGAAATTTAAAAACTAAAACTTTACTGACTCATAGTCAGCAGTAGCTTACTGCTTCAGCCCATCCTACCTGTCCCGTTTATCCATTTCCCTGTAGACACACTCATTTTTAAGTGACTACTAGGTGTCAAGCAGTGCTAGTACTAGACCATGGGCTCCCAGTGGTGAATACAATCGACATGGTCTCTACTTACTGACCAGGTCCTCTAAGACGCTTGATTAGCCCCTGAGAGCTTTCCGAGTTGGAGATTTCCCCACCCTCAGGTTTATCTGGAATTAGGGAGGTAATGAATTTTAATTAGAGTGCACGTTAGTGAAGGAGCCTTCACTTGCATCCTGTATAAATTTGTTGCTCAACAGTAGTCGAATTTGAGACTCTCGTAGGCTTGACGTCCAGGCCATATAGTCCTGACATAGCCCTTGCCTGTTAGAACTGAGAGTCAATGAACATATTCCCAGTTCCTGAACATTTTTATTCTTTTTCAACTTCATGCCTTTGCATGGATGGGTTCCTGTATATCAGCTGCCCTTTCCTCTCTTTTCTTTTGGAGTCATTTCAGTTGGCACTTCTCTTGGGATTAGTCCCATACTCTCCAACCAGGTAATCTTTTTATCATAAACATAAAGCATATAATAAAGCATGGCCTGCTTTCGAAGAATTTATAATCCAGTTGAGAAGATGATGTATGGTTATTGAAAATTTATAATTCATAGTCTGGCACAGAAATGGTAAATTTACACCTCTGATCTACCTATGTGCCATCATATAAGTGGTGTAACATACATAATTTTTACAGTGAACTTGTAAGTGCACATTTGCAGAAGAGGGAAGTGAGGCTTGAAGAGATGTGTTAGTACCGAATACCTGGAGCCCGGTCTCAAATCCGTATTTGGTACTCTATTTGTGTTATCTCCTTAGACATAAATGTGAAGAGATGTGGTGAAAGGTTTAATACTTTGTTACAGCAATAAGAGAGATCATAAAAATGATTAATTACCAAATAAATTATGCAGGGATGGGAAGAGGTCCCTTTAGACTGAAGTGGGCAGTGATATCTGAATGTATTGCAAGCATTTGCCATGTTAGTGAAAATACTAAATCATTTTAAAATCATTCCATCATATTCCATTTTATGGTTATACTGTAAGCCATGTAAGTTATTACTAGTTTGTTATTATTCTAGACATTTCAATGAACCTATTTGTATACAAATCTGTCTGTTCTTCTGACTGCTCTCTTAAAAGAATTTTCTGAAAGTAGAATTTGAAAGGAGTTTGAACACTTTTAAGGATTTTAATTATCTATTGTTAAAAATTTCCTTCTGGAATGATTGAAAGAAGTATAGGTCACATGTAATGCTTACCTTACTATACTCTTTCTAGCTTTGAGTATTACTTAAAAGTGTTTGCTAATTTCATAGGCCAGAAAGAGCTATCTTATCAATTTGGGTATCTGGTTACAAGAATATGTGAAACCTGTTGCCATTTAAATGTTTCATTTCTATTTAAATTTATTTTGTGAATTGTCTTTTTGTGTTTCTCATTTTCTTATGGAATAGTTTTCATGTTTTATTGCCATTTATATTTGTGAATTTTTGTGGTGTTTGCACATTTTCTTGTTGGTTTCTTAGAGCTTTTCTTGCCAGTTTTAATGAGCCTTTTATAAATTAAGAGCAATATCTTTCTTTGGTTTAAGTTTTAGTATGGCTTAGGTAATTTTTTTTTGCATATATCGAAATTTTAGACATTCACATTATTAAATCTTTCCTTTTAAATTTTCTTCCTTTAAAGCTAGAAACTAACACATAAAATTAAGGGAGATAATTTCAGACTTGTTTTCTGGAAAAATACTTTATACTGTAAGCTATAAAAGAGCTTTTAATATGGATTTTATGTATTTTGTATATCACTGTAAGTCTTGTTCTAGTAACCATGCACATAGTAGGTACTGATAAGTAACTTGGTGGAATGAATAAATTAATCCAGTGAGTTATGATTGACGTGACTTTTCTAATAACCTTGGCACCTGTTTGTATACTCAGTATGCTTTCATTTTCTGAGAATTAGTGAACCAATAGGAGTGCCCTTTTTATGCTTCTATGCAAGATTTCTACTCCTTTTTGCACCACCAGGTACTATATCTTATATACCTGGTAAAAGTTTTTTTCTTGGAAATGGTATTTGAAGGAGAGTTAATGTAGAACTTGTCGTAAAATCCCCATTTCCCTTTGTTTTAACATAAATAGGATTGTCTTCCTTTCAAATCCTGTTAGTTTGCTAGTGCTTTTTCAAATTAATTTTCTAGAATTTGAATAATAGGTGATTAAAATGAGCTAATTTGGTTATGCATAGATCTGTACAGTTTCCCAAATTTACTGCTATTTATAATTTCTTCCATAAATAACAAATGAGATTGCCTTTCTTTGATTTGGGTGTTGAAAGCTTATACTAATTTTAAGTATATATATTGGGACTGTCAAAACACATATCTCTAGGATATCAGAAAGTACTCTAACTGGAATTGGAATTTACATGGAGAGTAAGAGAACTATAGGAATAGGGATCTTGCCTTTACTTACTTTTTTAAAATAGCTTTCTTGAGATATAATTCATATACCGTATAATCTACCCGTTTAGAGTGTCCAAGTCAATGGTTTTAGTGTATTCACAGATACGTGCAACCATTAGTACAGTCAATTTTGTAACATTTTAACCACCTCAAAAAGAAACCCCATACCCTTTAACTATAATATCCCTCCCCCTGCAGAAACAACACCTATCCCTTCCAGTCCTAAGCAACCACTAATCTACATTCTGTCTCTGTATTTACTGTTTTGAACATTTTTGATAAATTGAATCATGTAATATGTGGGTTTTTTGTGACTGGCTTATTTCAGGTAGCATAATGTTTTCAAGTTTCATCATAGCATGTATCTTACTTCATTCCTTTATATGGCTGAATAATATTCCATTTAATGGGTGTCTTAGTACATTTGTGTTGCTATAAAGGAATACCTGAGGCGGGGTAATTTATTTAAAAAAAAAAAAAGATTTATTTGGCTCACGGTTCTGCAGGCTGTGTAAGAAGCATGGCGCCAACTTCTGTCTCTTATGAGGGCCTCAGGAAGCTTCCACTTGTGGCAGAAGGGAGCTGGTGTGTGCAGATCCCATGGTCAGAGAGGACGTGAGAGAGTGATAGCGCACGGACGCGTGAACAGCAGCCGGGGGAGGTGCCAGACTCTAACAACCAGCTCTTGGAGAACTCTTGCAGGAACTGTTAGAACAGGAATTAGTTAAAATTAATTCTTGTGGGGGGGGATACGTTTATATAATTAAATGTAAGTTTTCAAAAATTGGCTTCTTAATTAGTATATTAGAATTTTTGTTTAGATGACCCTAGCCAAGTCAGAAAAAATTGGTGGCATACTTGTTTCTGTTAATGATTTTTTCCCTCTCAGTAACAGGGATTAGATTTTTCTGACAAGCACATGAGGAATTGCTGAAAGTGTTATTTGTTGGTCGTCTTGTACCATCTGTAGTTGAAAAGTATGTCTTTTTTTTTTTTTTATTAATTTGGATATTTTAAATGGTATCAGCTTTGTCTGTTAAATTCTAAGTTTTAGATTTTTTATATTCTTTCTTAAAAGTTAGATCCACAAAGAAGCTTTGTGATTTTTGTGTAAATTCTGGAGACTAGGGCCCAAGGGGATAAATTGCTATAAAATGAATGGCTTGAATTTGACTACCTAAATATTTTAACCTCCAAAATGAGATGATTTTTGCCTTTTTTAAATTTATTTTTGTTTTTAAACAAAATTTCCCCTCTCCTTTGTTTTCAAAGAAACTGTTATATAATCCTTTTGTAAAATACTTAGCTACATTGTGGAATTAGTCACTTTGAAACTCAAGTATTGTTTTTCTTATATGTGTGATGAAGTAGTGCATCATTTCATTGTAACAGTAAAAAATATATAGAATAATTTTTAAAATTAAAGTGTAAGTATACTGCGTTTTAGTAATATATGTAATAAACTATTGCCATGAAATTTGGAATAGACTTAAATATATAACAGTTGTTTCCAGACATTGGACAAAAGGCTGTCCGTTATTGTAAAATCCCAGAGACAAGGGGAATAAATAAGGTGAGCCTTATAATTACTCTGGCTCTCTGCCTGGAAGCTTGTTCCAAACTGTGGTGCAGGGAGGGGAATCCCAGACAAAGCAAAGTAATCTTGCTGATTGGAGGAGGCAGATTGGAGTTTGGAGAGGGTGAGGCAGTTGGAGGTTGAGGATAGAGTTCTGCAAAGGAAGGAGCAATGTAGAAAAAGATCTCCAGCAATCTATATAAGGCCCCCTTGAGTCTTTGATGAATAGGTACACTCTAAGGTAGAAACTGCAAGATGAGGCAAAGAGCCTCTGAGGAGCTGTGAGCTGAAAGGCTCCCAGAGCTCACACAGGGCTGGGTGGCATTTGAGTACCAGTTGGTCAAAGTGGAAAGTCTTTGTTGAATTGATCATTTGGGACATTCAGCAAAGATTTGGAAGATTCATAGCTTTGTAGTGGGGCTAAACTATTCCTAAAGACTTCTCTGGAATTAACCTTAAGCAAATTTGAAAACAACTCTTGAAAGGATAAAAAGGAATTGGAAATAATTTAACAGCCTATAGAAAAACAAAACCTAATCCTTTTTAAAGGAAGGCAGCACATCCATATGACAAAAATTCATGCTGTCCTACATCCAGTCAAAAATTACTAGACATGCTGACTGGTTTAGTCTCATTCTGTGTTCCTGGTTCTTGGCATGCCCATGGCCGAAGAATGACCAGACACGCCAAAGTAAGGCAAACATGAGGTGAAATTTATTGAGGGGAGAGCAAGATGTAGGTTTACAGAACAAAAACATATGCCACAGATGACGACTAGACCCCTTGTAGCAGAAAAAATGGAGTTTGGTTATGGCCTGGGTCTTGTTTTATGCTGTCCAGATAGGGATCTCCCTGTGGTTCATATGTCACCATGGAACCACTTTGATGGGAGTTGCATGACCTGAGTCTTACTACGCACGTGGGTTGTTCTGGGTTACTTTCTGGACTCTGTGGTACCTATGCTGCTTGGCCCATGGGCTCTAGGGAATCCTCTGCATTTTTTTGCAGTTGGTGTGCTCAGATCTGATTGGCAGATTTGTAGGGTGTTCCCTCCTACCCCAGGTATGGCAGTTACTCAGGACAGGATTAAGGTGGGGCAGGGCTGAGATGGGGGCGTGGGTCCCGCCCCTGTCCTTCTTCCCAGGTGGGGCAGTTGCACCAAGGCAAGACACCCACTTTCATCTCTAGGAGATCTGGAATCCCTTGCTATCTACTTAACAGGGCCAATAAGTGGGAAGATATGACCTATTTTAACCAGGAGAAAATTCAGTAACAATTCCAGAAATGTAGAAAATGATAGAAGTAGCAGATAGAGTTGTTAATTATAATTATGCTCAAGTATTTCAAGGAAAACATGAATAGTGGAGAAAAATAAAAAATATAGAAGAGATCCAGACGGCACTTCTGAAGATTAAAAAATACAGTATCTGAAATGACAAATACACTGAATGAGAGATAACAGAGTAGATGCTACAGAAAAAAAAAATTTAGTGAACTTGTGGACATAGCAGTAGAAACTATGCCAAATGTAACATAGAGAGAACAGACTAGAAAACATGTATCAGAGCATCAGTGGCCTGTGGGATAACATCAGCAGTTAGCATGTATGATTGAGTTCTAGAAAGAGGGGAGAGAGAGGAGAACTGAAAAAATATGTATTTTAAGAAATAATAGCTGTATGTGCTTCATATTTGATAAACACTATAAATCATGAATTCAAAAAACTCAATTAGCCCCAAGCAGGATAAACACAAATGAAACCTGTCCCTGGAAAAAAACTGCTTAACTCTCTTGTTCTTCCAGAGTTTTTACGTTTGTTGTCAATCTTACAAATAATTTGTTCTTAAAACGTTTTTTTCTTCTTTCACACCTCTGGTACTGTATTATGGAAACAGTCTTCCCTTCTTTCTTTCACCAAATCAGTTTCTTCCATATTTGCGTAAGATCTTTTTCTTTCAGGCTGGGCACGATGGCTCATGCCTATAATCCTAGCACTCTGGAAGGCCTAGGTGGGAGGATTGCTGTGTGGTCAGGAGTTTGAGACCAGCCTGAGCAAGAGTGAGACCCCATCTTTATAAAAAATTGAAAAGTCAGCCAGGCGTGGTGGTGTGTGCCTGTAATCTCAGCTACTTGAGAGGCTGAGGCAGGAGACTCACTTGAGCCTGGGCAACAGAGCAAGACTTTATTCTCAAAAAAAAAAAATCTTTCAAAAGGCATTTTTAATACATTTAGTCATAGCCTTGATTATGAACCATTTAAGGACTCTTCTAATTGTTCTTAAGTTAACCATGTTACTAAATTAAATGTTAATGTAATTGACCATTTTTATAAGGTATGTGGAGGACAGTGTCATTCCAGACAAACACAACTGTGTCATAAAAGATTGAAAATCATTTTGTTTGGTGAGCTTCTTGACATATATATGATTTTTAAAAGTCAGTTTTGTGTAAATCATGTGTATGTGGGTGGGTAGGTAGGGGATGAATTTTTATTCAACATGTAGGAATCAATAGACCAGGCAAAAGCCTCAATTCTTCTCTTAAATTGTAGCCACGCTAGGTTTCCCCAGGCACCTGTGTTTATAGGTGAAGAAATTTAGACGTAGAGTTAACCACTCACCAAAGATGACCAAAGCTTACGAAGATGTGAGGCCTGGAGCTTACGAGAAATCTAGCTGTCTGAACTGCTGGTCTGTCTTTTATTCCCATCCCCCATGCTGTTTCTCCAGCTGGTGGAGACCTCATCCTGCAGGAGGAGTAATCATATCTGCTCCTGAGAGGGCCAGAGTGTCACATTGAGCTAGCAGTGAATGCTCTGGAGAAGACGGGAGGGGCTCGGGCCTTGCAGTTCCATCAGGATTCCATTTCTGGCCCAGGTGCTTTCAAGCTGAGCAGTGAAGTTAAGCTCAGCAACCCTTATCCCTATTCTGTGTTCTGTGACCTAGGAATTGTGCCAGTACCTGCAGGGATCCTTGGGAAGGTTCAGTGGGATAGTGTTTGCAAAGTACTCGGATATCTAGTATGTAACACAGCACCTTTCATGATCAACAAGAATTGGCCTCCTGGCCAAGGGATCCTTCCCTTAAGCGACTCTGTAAGGTTCTGCTAAAGATTAAATGAGATTACGTGTGATATTTAGCATAGTGCCTGGCAGATGATCAGTGCTCAGTACCTAATGATAGCAATTAAACTGTTACCATGAAAATTATTACTGTATAACAAATTATAGAGCTGATTAAAATTGTAAAGAAATATAAATTAAATTTTATTTCTGTTTAATGTTATTTTATTGGTTTTGACCATTGACTTAATTTTGAATCTTCATCTGTCTCTTTCAGCTTTTTATCAAAAGGGAATGATGTAGTTTAACTAGAACAGTGTTTCTCACTCTTCCGTCATACGTGTGACACACTCATAATTTTTGCTATGTGCTTGTACCTATCCTATTATTTCCTTACTCTAAATTCATTCTCTTTTAAAGAAGTCAGGTTCATTTTAAAAGGAATCTTTATCAGGATGGTAAATGTGGAAAATCTAAATAACTTTGTCATAAATAGAAAATATCTGTAATAATAAATAACTTAAACTCCACATGTGCCTCCTGAAGTCTTTTATATACCACATTATGAAAAACACTGCACACGTGGTCTTCCATCATGCTGACCTAGAGCCATTATTAATCAGCATTTTTAGGTTATGCTTCTTCATTCCACTCCTGGGTAAGAAATGGTAACTTTTCCATAAGGATTTAGGAGTAGAATCTGCCATTTAAATGGGAACAAAATGCACTGTTTGTGACAGTTGCTGAGACTCTCATGGCACTGGACCATGGATCAGAAACATCTGAATGAGTGTTAAAATAAGTATTTCCAAGCCCTATTCCATACTTTCTGATCAGAATTTCTAGTGGAAGACGTTGAAATCTGTATTTTTAACAGGAAGATTGGGAATTCTGATGCACATGCCAGTTTTGGGAGTCACTGTTATAAGTGGCATTTCCTCAACCTGCCATTTAGAAATTGTTTACAACCATAATTATCAATGTTTTTTTATAAAGAATTGCTTAATTTTATAATTAATTTTACATTTTTTAGTTTTGGCTCTTAGTCTTTTATACCTAGACAGCACATTTATTTAGCATTGTCATCAAACTGTTTCATATAGTGTGGTGTAATTAATTTTTAAATAAAGTTTTAATTTTAGAATCGTTTTAGATTAGAGACAGTTGCAAAAATAGTACAGAAAATTTCCCTATGCCCAGTTTCCCCTTTTGTTAAATCTTACGTTACTGTGTACCATTTATCACAACTAATGACACTATCAGTGTCATTATTATTAACTAAACTTGGTACTTTATTCCTATTTTGTTTGTTTTCCCTGGATGTTCTTTTTCTGTTCCCAGATCCTTCTTGGAGGACACCACATTCGTCATGCCTCCTTAGGCTCCTCTTGGCTGTTACGGTTTCTCAGACTTTCTTTGTTTTTGATGACTTTGACAGTTTTAAGGAGTAGCGGTTAGGTATTTTGCAGAATATCCCTCAATTTGGGTTTTTATCATGCTTTGACTGAGGTTGTGGGTTTTTGGGAGGAAGACCACAGAGACGAAGTGCCCTTGTCGTCATGTCATATCAGGGGCATGTGCTGGCAACATGATTTACCACGGATGATGTTGACCTTTATCACCTGGCTAATGTAGTGTTTGTCAGGTTTCTCTATTGTAAAGTTGCTTTTTTCTCCACCTTTCTACACTCTTTGGAAGTACGTCACTAAAAGTGCAGCCCATACTTAAGGGGTGGAGAGTTATGGAGAGTTAAGTTCCACCTCCTTGAGAGGTAAGTGTCTACATAAATTATTTGGATTTTTTTTTTCCTGTACAAGAGAGTTGTCTCTTCTCCCATTTATTTAGTCATTCAGTAATCATTTATATGTACTCATGTATTCATAATTGTAATCCAATACTACCTCATTTATTTTGTTGCTCAAATTGTTCCAGTTTTGGCCAAATGGGAGCTGTTAAGTCAGCCCCTGTGTCCCTTTAACATACTCTATTGTTTTGTTTTTTGAATATTTTCTCAGTTGCTAGTACTACAAGATGCTCAAGCTCATATTGCCCCGTCCTAGAATCAGTCGTTTCTGCAGAATTCTCTTCTATTGGAGAATGGTATTGGAAACAAAGATCCGGTCCCCAGATAAATGAGCCCTTTCGTGGTAATGTCAAAGCAGCAGTGAGAGATTTTCATGTTCAAATTGTCCTAATTTGCTTTTCCCACTCTTGTTTCCGTTTTCTTTCACTGAAAATTCTGGGAGAAAATATCTCATATGCTTATATTTCCTTGATCTATCTTCCCAGCAGTTGGAGTTCATGTTTTGAATGTATGATGTATGCCATAGGGCATATTTACAGTTAACTAATTTTACAATCCAGATTTTGAGAAAAGGTAACTAGAGCTAAGGAGATCTAGGTAGCTCATCTGTTTCCTACAGAAAATGGCTCTTTAGTTACTTGATGTCTAAGAATACTAGGAAAGATAATTCATGACATAAAATGTTTTTTCAAAAATTCTGTTTAGAGGAAGGAGTTTTTTTAATGTTCTTGTTTGCAAAAAGAGAGTAGGTAGAAGGAGATCATAATTCATTCTTTTCTTTTTGCTACCTTTAATTAAAGGTTTAAACATTTTTCTTGTTTCTCTTTAAACTCTTTAATGTTTTGTCTTTGGCATAAGCCCCTTTGTTTGTTTTTCCTCTTGGCTTTGGCATAGTTTTTTATCTTCCAAATTTCCCTGCCTTACCCCATAGTTCTCTTTTAAGCCTAAAAGAACCGTTTGAATGAATCATCACTTTTATTTTATGTTTCTTTCCTTTGAATATTACTTGGTTGGCATTTCGTTGTAAAATGTGTCCACAGTGACACTGATGCAATGATTATTTTCCCTTCTTGTATTTCAGGGCATGCTCCCACCTGTGTGCCCGGCTGCACTGCCTCTGTACAGTCAGGCGAGTCTAAGAAGGGTTTTCATGCAGTTTTGGTTTTCTTCTTGCTAATCTGCACACACGTGGTCTGGTTTCATTCTCAAAACCTTGAATGAAGATATATATATACACACACATATATGTGTGTATATGTATGTATATACACACATTTTTTGGAGGTATTATTAATAGATAGGGTAAAAGATAAGAAAGCACACCTGAAAAGTATCTTATTCTTTGTCCTGTTTTTAAGTAGTCAACTATTTGCAGAAAAATTGCTAAAATAACAGAAATAATTACATTTGTCTTTTCATGTATAACATGACTCATATGTGTCTAGATGCCCAAAGGTTCTCTTTTTCTATTTTTTTGTTCTAGTGTTTTAGTGTCTTCGTAGTTAAACAGAAGTGAAAGATTAGTATGAAAGTCTTTAGAGCATTTTATTATATTGTGTTTTTATGGTTTTTTAAGACTTTATTTGCTGAACGCCTTCATCTGAAAATATTTTTAAACAGCTTATAATTATTTTTCTTTCTAATGTTGAGTAAAGTTTCTCCAAATGGGGTGGTATGTCTATATAGATATTTGTTTTCTATCTTTATGCATTCTTTTTTGTTATGCTTAGTTCAGGACTGATAAGGTATACTTTGTATAAATCTATGAGTAGGACAAAAATACTTATACTAGAAGATAGGAGTCGGACAGGCCTCATTCACTCGTCTACCTTTCTGGTCATTTCTTCTATAAAACATACCAAATGATGTTCACAGCATCACGAATGCTTACGGCTGATAGCTCTGTAGAATGCCTGTGATTTTCTCTTCCCACCAATTGAACTGTATGTACTCATCAAGAATTCCTGGTTTATTCCTAAATCTATTAAGATCTATTTTACTTTTTAATTGTAATTGCATAATTTAGTAGACTACTGTACAAATCTATAAAACATGAGTACACAAGAGAATTGTGGTTTGTACGTAATTCGGAATGCTTTGCAAAATCTCATAGGTGAGTCACGTGAAAAAATTGCCATCAAATTAGTTATAGGAGCCTGGGCATGGTGACTTGTGCCTGTAATCCTAGCACTCGGGGAGGCTGAGGCAGGAGGATTGCCTGAGGTCAGGAGTTAGAGACCAACTTGAGCAAGAGTGAGACCCCATCTCTCCAAAAAAATAGAAAAATTAGCTGGGCATAGGGGCAATGCCTATAGTCCCAGCTGCTGGGGAGGCTGAGGCAGGTGAATTGCGTGAGCCCAGAAGTTTCAGCTATGATGATGTGACCGCCATTCTAGCCTGGGTGACATAGCCTGAGAGCCAGATTCTGTCTCAAAAAAAAAATAGCTATTGGAAAGAACTGTTAAAGTTTAGGAAGAGAAAATCATGAACATCCGGAAAAATTCCTTCATAAAAGTCTTTAAATTCTTGTTCTTTTTAAAGAAATAGAAAGTAGAGATTGTACGTTATCTGATATGCCATGAACTTTTTTTAACTTCTATCAGTGGACCCACACTAAAAGAGAAGGCTGTGGCCCTAATCAAAATAGTGATTGATTAAAACCCACTTGTGGATTCAAAATGAAAATAAAATTAAAGTTTTGTATGTGTGCCAGTTATCTATTACCATTTAATAAGCCATACCAATGCTTAATGGCTTAAAACAAAAACCACTTAACCTGTCATGGTGTTAAGTGGTTTTTCTGCAACTTGTGGTGTTGGCTGCAGAGTGGGGACAACTGGAAGATCCAAAATAGCCTCACTCAACTCACTCACGGGACTGGCAAGTTGGTGTTGGCCGTCAGCTGGAGGCTCAGCTAGACTTTGACCTCGCTAGCTTCTCTTTGGTGCAGCCTCTCCACCTAGCTGGGTTGGGCCTCTCACAGGATGGGAGTACAAAAGTGGCCTCCTTAAGGCTTAGGCCCAAAGCTGGCCCAGTGTCATTTTTGCTACATTCCATTGGTTAAAGCAGTCACAGGGTCGTCCCAAATTCAAGAGGAGGTAATCATACAAGGGTGTGACTACCAGGAGGCCAGGTTCATCAAGGGTCACCAAAGTAACAGTCACCACAGTATATTTCAGTTTTTTATTTATATGTTTCATTTTTAATGCTTCTAATATATGTGTTTTTAATTCACTGGCAAACCGTAAGTTTTAGTGGCATTGGATAAGACTTTTAAAGTGTTGACAAGGAAACATGTTAATTTGGTTAAAACTTGTATTCTTACTAATAATTATGAGGGCATAGGAGTTTTAGTCCATGCTAATCTCATTTCAAAACCATGTTGCTCACACCATACCTCATTGCTGTTATTTTGGCTAGTAGATAGTAATCTTGGCACCCAGGGTTGCAGTATCACTTAAGCAACAATATTGTCAGAAATCAACAATCCTTAATTCTTGTAGCCTTGTAAAAATATATTCTAAAATATAATGAATTGCGATTATTTATAATCACAATTATATTAATGGATAATGAAATATTGTATCTTAATAAAATTTGGATAACAACTAAATCTAACATATCAAAGATAAAACCATTTAACTTGATTCGTTTTTTTAATTAACAAGTAGTTTTGATTCCATAGTCTGCACCGAGCGCTATTCTAGACACTGGTGAAACTGGTAAGGAAGACAAACAAGCTCCTGCTCTTCAATTATAGTTGAGATAATTGCTTACTTATTTTCATAGGAAAGCTGTTTTTTAATCTACTTTTTAAAAGTGAATTTTAGTTACAAAAAGAAAGAGTGTCCATCCTGAAAAGTAATTAAGACCAGCTAGGTTTGTAAAGACTCTGTGCTCTGAATGAATGCAGAAGTTAAATAGTACGGGTTGGATAAGCTTGAGGTTTGACCTTCACTTGGAGCTTAGCTGATAAATGTTCAACTATAGGCTGATAATAAAGATTAACACACTTATTAATAAATTGGCTCTTGTAATATGAACCAACCATGCAGCCTCAAACTTAAGTTAGCTTTCTTTGATTTATACTGCAGGCAAAGCAAGCTATACAAATTCTTAAAAAAAAAAAAAAAAAAAGCAGCCTAGAAAATCTACCCCTTTTGCCCACATCCGGCTTCCCTTTTCCCCAATACCAGAAATCTCCCTTTAATTATCACATAATACAGAATAGATTAATGAGATGGTGGATGAGTGAACCTCACACAGATGAGTATTGTACCTCATATGTGAATAAAATATCCTTCTATTTCTAAGGACATTGCTAAAGAACTTTTAATGAAGTTAAAAAAATTTTTAGGGCTTTTGCAGAACCACAGATGTTTTTGAACTCATCTTATCCAACTTCATAATTTTACAGATGAGCTATTTCAGGCACCATTGTGGTTTACCTAATGTCCAGAGCAGAACTATTTAACCCCAGGTTACTTGAATTTTTGTCTTGTTTCCTTTTTACACGTTTTTCATTAAAAACTGTACCAAACTCTCTTGGGTTGAGTTCAAGACTCAGAGATAGTGTAAAGTGTATTCACTTTAGCAGGGTTTTATGTTAAAAGAGTGAAACATTGTTTTGTGTGACTGTCTGAGGTTTAGTAGCAGAAAGACATTTCACATTTTTATGTTTTTGGACACAAGTAAGGCAAATGTTTCAGGGCAGCTGATGTAGACCTTGCACTACTTTCCTCATCCAAAATAATTGGTATCCATGTAAACATTCTGAACTGGTCAGCTGACCACATTAGCTCATCTCACATGAGCTGTTACAAAATGAGGTTTTGGATGCTTATGGTTAGTTAATTGAAATGATGTAAGTTCTTTTTTAACTTACCACTAGTATTTATTTTTCTAGATTTTGTGCATAATTTTTTTTAAGAAAAATGAATAAACTTTTGCTTGATGTCTTTCCCCCCATTATATAGTACTTGCAAGACTCCCAAACTGAGTGATTTTTCTGTGGACGCTCTTCAGATTTTTCTCTTCATCACTGATTTTCAGCAATTTGATTGTGATGTGCGTAAGAAAAAAGAACGGCAGTTTTCTTTACAGTTCTGCTGCTTGGGGATCTTGTTGGGTCTGTGCGCTCATGGTTTTCTTCAGATTTGAAGACTTTTTTAGGCCTTCAGAGATTGTTTTTCTGTGCTTCTCATCTCTAGTTTTGGGTTCCAGTAACACACGTTAGACTGCTTGTTGTCATCACGCAGGGTACTAGTGCTTTTTTCTTTTCCCTCCAGTCCTTTTCGCTCTGATTCATTTTGGTTACTTTCTGTTGCTGTGTCTTCAAGCTCACTGGTTTTTTTCACCACTGTATCTAAACTGTTCAACACATCCAGGGTATTTTGTATTTCAGATAAAAATATTATTTCATCTTTAAGTTCCATTTGAGTCATTTTTGGTCTATTGGCTTTTCTTCTGGTTTGGGCCCTATTTTTCTTTGATAGGCTGGCAGACATTGTGAACTTCATTTATTGAGTGCTAGACTTAAGAAACATTCCTTTAAATAATGTTGGATTTTATTCTGACATGTAGTTACGTTACTAAGTTACTTGGATGGAATGTAAACCAGTATCATTTCCGACAAGTGTGAATACCATCTTGACTAAGTAAATTCTAAGAAAGTATTAAATGCATAGCTTCACCTTTGTGTAATGCCTGTCCTAAAATTCATTTTAATTATTAATGATAAATATATTAACTGATAGGACCACATGACATTTTTCCTAACTCCTTTTCTGTGATGCATAATGAACAAGGAAGGGTGAAATGTATTGTCTTTTGTCTTATTTAAATGTATTGTTTATGACAATATTTATCTTCGTTTCAATGTGATTTTTAAGTGTTTGCTATTAGAATAATTGCGTGATTTGGAAATACTTCCAAGTCAGTAGTTTATTTTGTCCATGTGAAGATAAAAAGACCAAGGTAGATGACTTCATTTTGTAATAGATGCAACTTGGAAAACAAGTGTCTGTCAGCTTCTGTAGAATTATTACAAAGATTTATTCTTCTACTTTTATTTGGGGAGTACAGCCAGATTAATTTTTCCATGTGTGAAGGAATAACTTGTCCACAGTTGGAGGACAGCACAACACAAATAATCTTTTTCTGCCTCCTTAAGTTAAAGTCGTCATAAAAGTTAGCCTGTTTATTGTATGTGCTTTCCTGGACTCTGTTTATCTGCTAAAGCACAGGATTCGTTTCCACGATATACAGATCAGACAATACTTATTTATTTATTTTAAAAAATCAGCTCAGCTTGTCTTTTTAAATTATGACTCTGTCCTCAGTTAGGGGGCTTGCCATTTGGATCGCTCAAATTTGACATTGTCAGTTCCTCTTCAAAAAAATCCTCTTCTGCTTTTACTTTGCATTATATTAATTTATTCATCCATGCAATACTGCTGGATACTAGTAAAACAGACTACTTTATATTTTGCATAGCCCTTTATTTCCATTATTTTGTTTAATTAAAAAAATCTTCACTGAATTTCCTGTAATATTGCAGAAGGCAGACCTTAAAATTTCTAAATTATTCTTATTAGTCTTAGAAAGATTCAATAATGAATGCTTCACCTGTGCAGGAAGGCTGGGACGTGGCCTTAGCTGCTGAGTTCACATTCCTACTTACTGCAGAGGATGTGTTCTGAAAGAGTTTTTGTTTGCTGTTTCATATCTGACTCCATTTTTCTGTTTATCCTGGTATTCCCTGCTGTCTGGCTTTGATGTATTTAACTGACTAAATGTTTGTGCCATAGTTTCCTAGCAATGACCATTCTAATACATGAAATGCATTATTGTGGAAAAGCACTGAGTGTGTGTGACCACTATCCTGGACACCCCTGGAGATAGTAAAGTAATGAAGTACAAAGTCCTTCCTTACCATTTACTTTAAGTAATTTAGTGAGGAAATGAAATAAAAACAGAAACCTTGTAATACTGAGTTTGAAAGAATTTAAAAGATGCTAAAAATGTTAAAATGGGGCCAGGAGAGGTGGCTCACTCCTGTAATGCTAGCGCTCTGGGAGGCTGTGGCCAGAGGATAGCTTGAGCTCAGCAGTTTGAGACCAACCTGAGCTAGGGCAAGACCAGTCTCTACGAAAAATAGAAAAAATTAGCCAGGTGCGGTGATGCAAGCCTGTAGTCCCCCCTGCTGGGGAGGGTGGGGCAGGAGGATCGCTTGAGCCCAAGAATTTGAGGTTGCAGTCAGCTATGATGATGCCGCTGAAGTCTAGCAGGGCAGGACCCTGTCTCGAAAAAGGGAAAAACAAAGTGTTAAAATGGTTTCCAAGCTTGTACCATGCTGAACTCAAGGTCAGCTTCTCTCTTAAGGTGAAGCAGATGATCAAACAACTCAGGTTCTCTCAGTGGATGGTGAGTCGGGTTTAATCCTTATAGGAATGGAGTCTAAATAAATATTCATTTTCCTTATTTTGTAAATGTGCAGTGGAGAGATTTTAAATAATTTGTTCAAGGCCCATGCAGCCAGTAGTACAGCCAGATTTGAACATAGGTTCATCACACCACAAAGCCTGTGCCATTCACCACTAAAACATATAGAAAAGAAATAAATGACCTTGGCATTTATAGCCATGTGCTTTAATCAGAAGAATCAACTATTACACAGTGAGCATAGAAGACACAGATATAAGAAATTTCAAGTTAATCTGTACGTTATACTTTGTATTGTATGCCTTTATGAGACTTGATAAATGTAGTTAGCCCAAGGGAATAGGTAGGAGCATTTAAAACTTCTAAATTTGCGTATGGTGTAATTTGTTTCAGTTAGCTTTCAGGGCATTTAACTTGTATGTCTTATTGTGTGTACACATGTTTGGGAACATGTATGTGTTCTCATAAAGTAACTAGAGTGGTCTTAAAAATGCAGTCCTTAAAAACTGGTTTTTGATCTGTCAGAGATTTTTTTTTTAATAGATTTGAGCATGCAAATTTGTGTAATTCTGTACCATTTTTATTTTTCGAAAGATAATTTCTTTTCTGAAGTTTTGCCAGT
Source organism: Lepilemur ruficaudatus (assembly GCA_963574885.1). Taxonomy (NCBI): domain Eukaryota; kingdom Metazoa; phylum Chordata; class Mammalia; order Primates; family Lepilemuridae; genus Lepilemur; species Lepilemur ruficaudatus. The sequence continues at coordinate 63,520 of CAUYRT010073636.1, read as the reverse complement.
CTAATTCAATAATATCACTTATTTTAGAGTGGTTTTTCTTTTTCCCTTGTGATTTAGAAATAGCTTTGATTTTATATCAAGATATAAATTTCCAGGAAGAAAACTTGTTGTATGCTGGATGTAATTTGTAGTTATACTAATAAAATATAAAGCATACTCTATAAAGAATTTTCAGAATAAGGTAGACTGTGATAATACATACTTGGAAAGAGTTTCATGATTGATTCCTCCTAGTTTGCTGTTTTAGAATTGTATTTGCTCTCAGTTTGTATCATTAAATTTTGTTAGCTTTGCAGAAATAGAACTTCTTCAAAGTAGTGATACTGAGAAGCTGTCTGGGGATATAGAATTGTCAGGCAATGTTTTTAGAGAGCAAGTTAAAGAAAAATTGCATTTTGAAGGTGCAGAAAAAGGATTTCCTTTTTCTTTTCCACCACATCCTTCTCCCACATACTACACCTGACCTGTGCACTGTGGGTTCCCCACCCCCAATTTTATTGTGTTAAAATACACATAACAAAATTTACTGTCCTACCATTTTTAAGTGGTTCAGTGGTTTAAATACAAACATAATGTTGTGTGCACTGTAATTTTTGTTAGAGAACTTAGAAACGTTGACCTACCCTACTCTGTCAGTACTCTGTGCTTGGTGGTGTGGAGCATAGCAAAGTGTTCCTATACCTTCTGTTCTATCTGTGCTTCAGAGAAAGCAGCAAGGCACGGAACTTTCCCACTCATCAATTAAACTTGTCAGTACCTAGCATGTAAGTACATTTTTAGTTCTGTCTGATTAATATCTTCTAGTCCTTTGCCATTTTCCCCTTTAATTCATAAGTTGTGGTTTTAAACTTCATTCATGGTAGAAAGAGTTGCATAAACAACAGAGACAGCAAATCTGTTCTACCCATGTGATACTCCTTATAGTTCATGGTAAGAGCAGCAGCAATCACAATGATTGCTCCCTTGGAGAGCAAGAAAAGTTCTTGTGAGTTTTCATAGGTGAGATAGAGGAGAAGGATTGCAATACTGAAGAGACATACATGTAGAAAACTTTAACAAAAAGTTCTTTACAAAATTATAAGTAATATAAATTTGAATTCAGTTAATGTGTTACTGAATATTTTCTCTTCTTGCTGTGTTTCGTAGGCAAGAGTGCACAGTGGGAGATTCAGCTAGTAGGAGTCCTGACTCTGATCCAGAGGACTTCTCAGATGAAACAAACACAGAAAATCTTTATGGCACCTCTCCCCCCAGCACACCTCGACAGATGAAACGCATGTCAGCCAAACACCAGAGGAATGCTATAGGGAGGCCTGCCAGTCGATCTAATTTGAAAGGTGAGTCTTATACTTAAAGAAGTGTATGTGAGAGGATGCAGCACTTTTGTTCCGTAATGTTTCCAAGGCCAAGTGTTTCCCAGCATACTAATCTAAAAAGGCTACTGGTTATGCGGGATAGATGGCCTTCTTTTATTTTTCTAATCTCTTAGGCCGAGGTTTCTAGATTCTGTTTAGAAACGGTATAATGAGGATTTTGGGAAAGGCAGAGCCAGACTCCCTTCCCCCGGATTCCCTAGCCCACCTGAGACCTCTGCTCTCTGCCAGTGACCTGTGGTGCCGCCTTAGTGTGTGGGGTTCTCTTTCTTGGTAAGTACAGTCACCGGATGGCACCCCACACCTTATACCCAGGACAGAACCTATTCTCTACTTTTTTGTTTAGGATCCCAAATCCCAGGTAGTGCTCTGCTCCTAGAAGCTGGAGATATTCACTCTTTGTATTTCTCGCCTCTTTTTAGTAAGTCATATCTGTTCTTTTTTCGGGTAGATGAACTGAATGAAGCTAAGCCGCTGCCTCCTTTTGCCCTACACGGTGGCCTGGAACCTTACGGTTTTAGACTTTCCTTATTAGTTTTAGCAGACTGTGCGTCCTGAAACAGATCCCGTGGCTTCCTGGAATCCGTTCGGCTATTGCTGCACAAGGTGCAGGTTTCGTTCTTCAGCTCGTCTGAGAAATTTCTCCCTGTTGGTTTCACATTCATCCCCGTCTCTCCCTTTCTTTAGCCCATATTAGTTCTTCCTCTTTGGTTAGCTTCCTCTCCTAGAGATTTCTTCAACGTACTGACCTCTCAGGGTTGTAAGATGGCACGTCCACTCTGCATTGCCATCAGGGCACTCCCTCAGAAAAGGAGGAGGGCAAGAGAAGTGGGTTTTATTGTGTATTTGCTTGAGTGAAAATCTTAGCCAAGCAGTTTCTAAGCAGTAAAGAGTCTTTCTTTCCCACAAATGATTTTCCCACAGAAGATGTTTTTTTTTTTTACTTAAAATGTTGTTTGCATTAAGATGTTAACCTGTGGCCTGTATGTACCCCTTTGGAAACCAATAGCTTTCCATTATAATTTGTCATCTTGAAAATCAATCCTTGTCCATTTTCTCAAGGCAATTTTTCAGATGGCTATAGAAGTTTCCTATCATAATAGAGATCAGTGAAGTAGCATCTACTGAGTCAATGTTAGTTAATAGATATTTACTTTGTGGTGGTAAAGTGAGAAGATGCCAATAGTATGTCCTCATCCTCTTTTTCTTCACTTTTTGGTCCATACTGTTTTAGAACAGGAGTTGAGAGCACAATTCCCCCATTTTATAGATTGAGAAACTGAGGCCCAGGGTTTTAAAACAAGTTCTTTAAGCCAAAAGGCTTGAGTTCTCATGATACTCAATTTGGACTTTTGTGTAGCACATGCAACAGGGGTTAAGCTTATCTGCAGGCAGCACTTGAGTTGACTCTACCTTCTTTCACTAATCAGGCAGACAACCAGTCACTGGATATCACTGGATATGTATAGAGCTCCTGTTGTCCTTCTCAGCTGTGTGGGAGATAGAGGGAAGAGAGAAGTTTGTCTCTGTTCTTCCATAATTTTTAAAATTGTGTGTTTCATAAAATTACAGAATCTTAGAGCTGGAAATGATCTCAGACCACTTAAGTCTTGCCATTTTTGAGGTGAAGAAGCTTATGCATAATTATAGACCTTCTGATTTATAGCTATCTAGTAGCAGACCTAGGACACCAAAATCCTTAATAATTTATTCTTTTTCTTATTGCAAAAGATTACCGATAAACACAACACACAAAAATAACTTCTTTTACCATCTGTAAAAGCCAAACTACAGAGCCTGCAATCTCTTTGTTGCGTATGTTTATGTCGTCATACTGTATTTACTCTTTTACAACTGGCTTCTTTTCTCATTTAATGTTATATTAACTTTTTTTTCTTTCTGAGTTAGGGTCTTGCTCCGTTGCCTGTGCTAAAGTGCAGTGGTGTCATCACAGTTTACTGCAACCTTAAGCTCCTGGGCTCAAGTGATCCTCCTGCCTCAGCCTCCCAAGTGGCTGGTACTACAGGCGTGCGCTACCATCCCCAGCTAATTTTTGTATTTTTTGTAGAGACAGGGTCTTATTACATTGCTCAGGTTGGTCTTAAACTCCTGGCCTCAAGCAATCCTCTCCTCGACCTTCCAAAGTGCTAGGATTATAGGTGTGAGCCAGTGCACCTGTCCTGAACTTTTTATGTTGTAGAATAACCTGTACTATTAATTTAAATGGCTACTATATCATTTGTAGCAGCATCTTCACAGTTATCGCTAACAGTTACTGAGTGCTTACTGTGTGCTAAACACTGTGTTTAGCACCTCACAAGAATTATCTTTTTTTTTTTTTTTGAGACAGAGTCTCACTCTGTTGCCCAGGCTAGAGTGCCGTGGCGTCAGCCTAGCTCACAGCAACCTCAAGCTCCTGGGCTCAAGCGATCCTCCTGCTTCAGCCTCCCGAGTAGTTGGGACTACAGGCACGTGCCACTGTGCCTGGCTATTTTTTTCTATATACATATATTTTTTTAATTGGCCAATTAATTTCTTTCTATTCTTAGGTAGAGACAGGGTCTTGCTCTTGCTCAGGCTGGTCTCGAACTCCGAGCTCAAACAATCCACCCGCCTTGGCCTCCCAGAGTGCTAGGATTACAGGCGTGAGCCACCGCGCCCGGCCCACAAGAATTATCTTTTATATACCATAACAACCTAATGAGTTATAGGTCTTACATAATACAAATTGAATATCTCTACTCTGAAATGCTCCAAAATCCAAAACTTCTTGGCCACCAACATGACACTCAAAGGAAATGCTCATTGGAGCATTTTGGATTTCAGATTTGTGCTGCTTAACTGGCAAGTGTAATGCAAATATTCCAAAATCCAAAACACTTCTGGCCCCAAGCATTTCAGATAAGGGGTACTCAACCTGTATTTATTTTACAATTGAGGAAACTGAGCTTCAAAGAGTTTCCAGAGTTTTTAGTTTTAATGTCCCAGCCATGTATATCATGTGTTTGCCATTTGGTGAATTATTTTTTTGCCAGAATTCCTGTTCGTGAATGCAAGAAAAGATGGAAATGGAGCACATATGTTGGGCAGTGGTGATACGATACTTGTGCTGTGATGGCGTGGTAGTCCTTGAGAACTTACTCGCTGTCAGACTGTAGCAGCATAGCATGGTGGACAGGAGCACGAACTTGGTTGCCAGGTTGTCTGGATTCCAGGTCTGGTTCTACCACCTCCTGTATTTGTAACCTCTACGTCTCATTTTCTTTATCTGTAAGATAATCTGCCTTACAATGTGAGGATTATACGTTCAGTAAGCATTAGCTGTCATTGTTATTATTATAAGCTAAAGATTTCTTCCCAATACTTACTACTTTTTTTCTTGCCTTAAATCTTAAAGCAAGATTAAATAATTCTATTGTTTCCACATCCTTATTAATTGGTGTCCCCATTTTCAGACCCTGAGTCTTAGGTTAAATGATCGTCTCAAGTCATATAGCTACTATGCCTATACCTGTCCTGCGTGGACTACGCATTTCCTTGTATCTTTCCTAGTCCTTTTTCTTTCTCTCCATGTATGCTGCTACCATAGTTTTCCCTTGTTGTTGTTAAGTCTTTCCTCCATCCATACCTCCTTTCCTCTCTCCCTTTCTTTTTTCCTCTTTCTCTCTTTTTTCTTCTACCTTCTTCACACTGTTTCTCTTCTCATTCCTGTTTTTCGTTTCCTCCTTTTCTTCTTATTTCTCCATCATTCTTTCCGCTGAATCAGGTTGAGTGACTCAGTAGGCATTACTGTTGCTGATGATGAATAAGACCTGGTCCCATCTCTAGGAGTGCACAAATCACAGGCAGCCCAACCTAGTGTGGTAGGGCTGGGGTGGAGACTGCTGTGGGTGCACACAGGAGGGGTATTGAGAAGACCTGAGGTTGGGAAGGTTTCTGGAACAAGTGACATCTGTGCTGTGACCTCAAGGCTGAGTCAGGGGGACCAGTATTTCAAACTAGCATGTGATTCATAATTATATATTCATCTCTCAGTGTTAAGGAGTGTTTTAGAATTAACTAGGTTGGTCAGATTTATTTTAAAAGCTTTCTGAGGAAATGTGAACTGGTACTTTATTTCTTTCTCACTGCAACAGCAAAGACTCCCTGAATCATGCAATTAATTATGGAACTGCAGTCAAAGTTGGACTCATCTTTTTAACAATTAGTCACCAATAATATTTGCAGTTTTCTGGTTATCTATTGTTGTGTAACCACCTAGAAGCATAGTGGTGTGAAATGGCAACCCTTTTATTGCTCATGAGTCTGTGGTTCAGGTATTTAGGCAGGGCACAGGTCATCTGTGCCCCATGATATCTGGAGCCTTAGCTGGGGTGGCACAATTGGTTGGAAAAGTTCTGTCTTGGCAAAAGCCCTAAGTATGAGCCCCCAGCTCTTCTCCACATACTTGTCTGCTAGGTCTCAAATGTCCAAAATGGCTCCTTCACTCACATGTCTGGCTACTGGGCTGAGAGGGCAAGAACAGCTGAGGGCTGGCTGGCATTGTTTTCTTTCCATGTGGCCTTCCACATGGCTAGCCTGGGCTAGTCCCTCGGTAATTGGACTTCTTACATGGCAGCTGGCTTCCTTCAGAGCAAATGTTTTGAGAGGCCAAGGTGGAAGTTGCAAGGCTTCCTATGACTTAGCTGCGGATGTCATGCAGTATCACTTATGCTGCATTCTTTTAGTTACACGAGACTGGCCAAAATTCAGTGTGCGAGGGGACTACTCAGGGCAACAGGACCAGGAAGTGTAATTCATTGGCTGCTTTGGGAGATTGGCTCCTACGTGCATTTACTGTAAAGCTTTGGGGATTTAGAGTCTGGTCAGTTATACTGTCTTTGCGTCCTCCAGCCCCTCTCCCTCAAAAATACAAAAACATTAAGAGCATTCTTGAAAGAACAAAGGAACCTGAAAGGTAACTGAGGGCACACTATTTAAAGGAGGGGACAATAACCAGTAGTGCTGTTTTTTTAGCAGTGGTAGCCATTGTCATGAACTTATTACGTGGATATAATTCTTGAAATATTATTATTACCATAGGTTCAGAGTAGCTACTAGTGCTATAGGTTTATTTTTGTAATTGTAAATTCAGATCTTGAGAAAATTGGTAACTCTAATTGTGGTGCATATGTGTGATTAGAAAATTGACTCTTACTGAAGTTATGTGATGGAATTATGATAGTGCTAAGTTCCTGCAGACCTTTTTCAATGATAAAGACAGGAGAAGTTACAGATGAAACATTGGTACTAAGAAGACCACCTGTCTAATAATAAGCTCTTTGATATGAACGATGCACACCATAAATCAATATTGTAGAATTTTGTAAAATTAGTTGAATTAGAACATCGGGTATATGTTACAACTGCTTTTTTCTACTTAGCAATAGGTGGAGGCTCTTGTTCTCTATGAGCACATTTAAACTAAGGCATTCTTTTGGTAACTGCAACCATTTTCCTTGTAGGATGTTTCCATACTTTCAAATAAAGAATTCTGTTGTAGGGAGCATATCTATTCATTTATCTTTGATCTTATAGAGTATTTTTATGGACTAGATATCTAGCAGTGGAATTGCGGTATCATATGGTATGTGCGCTTAAAACTGGCAGATACTGTGCATGTCATTCTTCGAAAGAACTATTCGTTCTTATACTCCTACCAACAGTGTATGAGTACCTTGTTGTCTTGTATTTTCCACATTATTAATGTGTAAAATTTCTGCCAGTCTACTTTAGTGTATAAATTTTCTTATTTCTAATTTTATAACTATCTTTACAAGGAGAATATAATTGGTAATTGTGGTTGTCACATAAAGCCAGTATGATTACTGGAAATATGAGGCTAAATATAAATACCGTGTGTGTGTGTGTAGTTTCAGAAAAGAAATGCCCCATTTAAATCATGTGCTCTGTTACTTTATATTGCAATCGTGGGAAATATGAGTCCGTTGAAAATGAGTGCAGATTTTATTATGTGCAAGTGTGAGTAAAGAGTCCATAGTTTTCATCAGGTTTTCAAATGCAGTCTGTGACCCAAAAAAGGTTAAGAAGCACTGACCTAGATAATATTCACCTCATGTTTAGCAAGGTTTTCTTCAAAAACAGCTCATCCTGAGATGTGTTACACTCAAAGGATAAAACTGTATAACCAATTCAAACAGAGACACTCTCCCAACTCCAGCTACATACACTGGTTTTACAGAAAATGACTTTAAAACAGCCTATGAATGTCAACAAGTTTGCCCAGTAAGAGTAATTTCCAGCCCTTTGTGCAGGTAGGGGTGGAAGGGAGGCAGGGGCTCCTGTGAGGCACACCCACCTTCGCCCTGTTGAGCAAATGCTCAGCTTCGTGCCCTTGGCAGGTGGAATTAATCTCCCTAACCCATTGATGTTGAGTTAATGAAAGGGAGATTGTCTCCAACAGGCTAACTTAATCAGAAGCTGGGAGCCACTTAGAGGAAAAGGGGAAGCAGCCATGGCCAGAGCACTAAGTGTGAGAAGGCTGTGGGTAAGAGAAGGCCAAGTTGAGAGCCAGAGCTAGAAATGATACCTTGGGAGGAGAGGATGGTGGCTTCCAGCCTAGGGAATAGCAGGAGGACCAGCCCTGCCTCAGTGCCTGTCTGAGGTCATCTGCCTTGAGGATTCACTTTCCTGGGACCCAACCTGACCACTTGTGGCTAGGTCCATGGGTGCTGACCAATCCAGCACCTTCCCAGCACCTGCCTGTGGGCATCTAATTCTGGGGGATATGCAGGCTGCTGGCACCCCTGGGTTCCTAGTGACCCCTGGTCCTCCCCTGGCCCTGTTGAGGCCCAGAACCCCCAGCTGACAGGTATCTGGGAGGGAATGGGGGGGTAAACCCCCAGAGTCTGCCCACTCCAGGGCTGTGCATGGAGGACACTGCCTCCAGGGGCTCACTTGGCACAGGGTGAAGGTAGGGCAGGGAGCCGGCAGCCTACCGTGGGTGAAGGTTCCAGGGAGGACTGCACCCATTGTGGCAGCAGCTCCAGACCAGGTGACATGAGATAGCAGGACACCTTCTGCTTGGATGCCTCCCACTTGGCTGCCAGGTGCACTTGGGCCTTGAGGGGAATACCCTGTGCAGCCAGTCCCACTACAACCTTGCAGGGCTCTTAATATAGTGTCTGTCCTGGACCTCTTAGTCCAGTGTGGGTGTTTGATGGAGAGTTGGTCAGCAAAACCTGTGGCTCCACTTCAAGTGTAAGTACCGGAGATGACAGATGGACAGAGGGTGGACAGACTCAGCCATGGACAGAAAGATGGCCTCAGGGAGGGTCAAGACCTTCTTTTATTTTTTATTTTTTAGAGACGATTTCTTGTCCTGTTGCCTGGGCTGACCTTGAACTCCTGGGCTCAAGGAATCCTCCTGCATCAGCTACTCAAGTCACTTAGGATTATAGGCACATGGCATGGTGGCGGGTTTAAGGCCTTTTAAAGGACTTCCGTGTGATTAAATCAGTCCCACTTAAGAAAATCTCCCTTTTCATTAGGTTAGTCAACTGATTAGGGACTTTAATTACATCTACACAGTCTCTTCTTAGCAGCAGAGATATTAGTGTTTTAAACAATTGGGAGGAGGTGCTGTAAACTACAACATGGGCACTGCCCCTCTCGTGGCCCAGCCTTCACCAAAAGTTGAAAGTTACTATTTTATTGGGAAACCTTTCTTATAGTTGTGATATTTAGAAAGTCATTTTGTGTAACTCCTATGTTTTAGCATTGGTATTTTGTTCTGTGATTTTTACTATTTATAAATAAAACATATCTATAGAATCATTTTCATAGTTATTGACCACCTTTTTTTTTAAGATACTTATTTTGTTCAAAATTTTGTTTCTGGTCCACTGTTCTTTGATGTTTTTTCCCCCTCTCCAGCCCTGCCTCCCACCCCTCTTCATTTTGAACCTTTGCCTTTGTTCATTCTGAAGCAGAGTTTGATAGTTACAACTCCCTAATCTAGGTGTCAGGATACATTATTTGCAGCGTTTACGACTATTTTATTTTACATTACATTTACATATAATAGAATTGAAATAATGAGCAATATCATATGCTAGCAAAAATGAGGAAATGGCAGCTTTTGTACAAGACTGGTGGGAGTGTGAATTGTCTCAATTCCTGGGCGAAGTAATTTGTTAATACAGTCAACTTGAGACTGGTTGCATCTTTGACCCAGCAAATCCGCTTCTGGTAATAGACATTGGAGAAGTTCTGCTAATGGATACAAAGAGTCTTGCAAAAAGATTCATTGTATCATTCACTGTTTGATTTCTAGATAGTTCCTGACTTAGGATGGTTTGACTTAATGATTTTTTGACTATATGATGTGCAAAAGCGATATGCATTCAGTAGATACCATACTTTGAATTTTGATTCAGAATTCTTTATAATGGCTTTAAAATAGGTTTTGTGTTAGATGATTTTGCCCAACTGTAGGCCAAATGAAGTGTTCTGAGCATGTTTAAGATAAGCTAGGCCAATGTTTGGTAGGTTAGGTGATATTAAATGCATTTTTGACTTAAGATATTTTCAACTTAAACTGAGTATATCGGGACATAACATCTTCATAAGTTGAGGAGCGTCTGTATACTGTGTCATTCTGTAACCCTTAGATAAGAAAGTTCAAAAAATCGGTCATAGTGATTGTCTCTGAGAAAGGAAAAGGACTGGGGTGTGGGAACTGGACATACAAGATAACAATGAGGTCAGTACTGTTTGCAATGTTTTCTTTCTCTGTTTTGATGGACTTAAAATGTTTGCCAGTTAGATGTGTGCTTAAAACCCTATTTTACCCAATTTTTGCATTTTCCTGATACTGTTTCCCTGTAAATGTTCAAGACATTTTTCAAAGTATTAACATTTGTTTTTCAAAAGCTGTGAAAAGTATCCTAACAATGTTATGATATCTGGGTAAGGATGATTAGCTCCTTATTACCTAAAAGAAGCCTCCATCTGACATCCTAACTAATGCAGCCCACCAGTAAGCTCTTTAATTAACTCTCTGACCAGGCTTGATGTCATAGTTTGATGAGTAATAGAATTTAGCTGTGGTGTTATTTGAGATTATACTTTTGGATAATAGTAACTCATTACCAAATTACAGCAATTAGGATTTTGTTAAGTTTTGGATAGTATTTAGAAAAATATAACTGTTTTTAAGATTGCTTTAAGAGAAAGACAGTCAAACCATCTTATATTTAAATTTTTGTTTATTTTTCAATATGGGAGAGGAAAGTAAATTCAGCTTAAATAGGTTTAAATAGGTTAAATAGGAATTTAAAAGACAACCTAAGCCAATGGCCTTTTCAGAGTAAATCTGCCTTGTAATCATCATCAGCTTCATTTTGCAGCACTATTGAAACACTGCTACAGGCAGATTATAGAGATAAAGCAAATATTTTGCTATTATATGCATACTAATTTCCCTATCATTAGCAAATATGTCAAAGAGGGTGTGTGTATACATATATATGTGTATATAGGTACTTGTATATGTGTGTGTGAATGTGTCTGTGCTAACAGTGAAATTAGAATGTGTATTTTTAAAGAATATGATACTGATGTAAACTGGAGCTGTCAAAAATGTTTGTGTCAGATTCAATCTATAGAGAAATGTTTATTGTTAACCGGAGTGAAATTAAATCCATATTTCAGCTCTGTAGTTCAGACTTAGCCTATCAAGGTTCTAATTTATGTTTCTAGGCTGACCATATACAGAATCACTGTCCTTGTCAAACTCTTCTGTTTTCTGCCTTTGTGTCTTGTCATGTTCTTCTTCGCTGGCTTGAAATGTCCTCTTGCCTTCCTTGCTATCCTTATTTTAGCTGAATCCATTCTTCGAGGTCCCAAGTCAAGTGCTTGCTCTTACAGTAATCTTTAATGGCACTCAGTACGGTAGCCTGTCCTTGGTCACTCAGTACTGCCTGGGGAGCACCTCTGACAAGTGTAAGGATGGTGTGATGGCACCGATATGGGTTAGGATCTCTGTTCTGACATTTGCCATCTGGTCCAGCTATTTGTGTTCTGTGGTATTCTTCATCGTAATGTTGTTATGGAGATTGTGACAATCACTGTAAAGCCCTTACCCTTATTTATTACCAAATAAAGGAATTGGGTAAAATGGGTTCCCAAAATGTGCCATTCTAGCCATGTTGAATCAGAGACAGTGGGAGTGGCCCTAGGAATGTGTGTGTTAGGAGGAACCCAAGAGATTTTCAATATATGGAAATTTGAGAACCTTAAATTAGAAGATCTGTGAGCCCCTTCAGATTGCTAACGTTGTTTGATATTCTGGGACATCACTGCCCTAGTGATCATCTCACACTTAAAGGTACGGATCACGCATCTGTTTATGCTTTCTCGTTTGAGAGCTCAAACAAGGCAGAATTTTGGATTTGGACAATACAAGTATGGGAGAACATAAGAATTGCAAGGACTCGATTAAAAAACTCCATTTTATATATATTCTAAGAAGCCGTCTAGCTGTGGATTGTGGCAATTCAGTTGTTCATATCTGTCAAATAAACAATATTGCTTGTCATTGGTTGCTTTCAGTTTTATTACAAAGTTCTCTTTTTAAAAAATTATTTCATGTTCTTCTGATTTGGTGGGAATTATTGGTGATTGGCCAAAGGAAAAAGTACTCTGGAGGTTTGCTTTAATTGTACTACAAAAATTACACCATTTAATTTATAGCCACTTGAGAGATCAGGTATTCCATTAATCTTAAGTTATGAACTGGTTTTGTAGTCTACATAAAACATTCTGTATATCTAATTCCTATACTTTTGATCCATTTTCCTTTCTAGAAGCTCTGTTTGCATTTGACTTTTTGTTAATTGCAGAGGGATTTAGTATTTACAGGAAACTGAACAAATAAACTTGTCCATCAGTAGTAGCCTTTTGGATGTTATTAGAAAGTTCCTTAGTCATGTCACAGTGAGTAAAGACAAAATATAAAATGCTCGGGGAAATTACTGTATCTAAGTCTATAGATTTTTTCCCCCAACACCCTGAGATTCTTCTCATATCTCTCTTAATTGATAGGTCTCTTATGATTTTATAGAGGCCTACCTGATCTTCAGTTGCTAGAAATCATTCTTGTGTTTACACTCTCTCAATCACAAGTGTATTATTTTCAAAATATAGCTACTGCTGAGATAGAATGACTGGTATTTTCTTTTTGCACAGTAGCTACACTAGAGTTTGTCTTTTTAAGTTTGAATTGCATCATTATTAAAACTAAGATGTATGAATTTCTATTTTGTGTATTTTTTTCAAAACCAACTTGGTTTTGTTTTGGGAAAAAAAATAGTTCTCTGTCCCATCTTGTTCCTTTCCCAGTTTGCTTTTCCTTACACATGCTGTAGGTGCAAATATTGAACCATTGCTTTATGTAAACACAACATTTCAAAAAATTGTGAAATACATTGCTTTGTATGCTATAAGGTAGGCTTAACAAGATGTGTATTTAACTTAAAAAAATTAGTTTTTCTGGCTTGCTAAAATGAAATTATGTCTATACAGAAAAGTGGGATTGTGGCATTTTTCCCCTTGGGTTCTTTTAGTTGCTGGCATTAAAGGTCTAGGCTGAAAATCTACATCTCTTAATATTTTCATGATTTGCCCCCTGGTAAATATAGCATAGATTTGGACATAATGTTTGTAGCCAGTCTTCTGGGGTTATTTAAAGTTAGTCCTTTGTTTCCCTTAGGATCTTTAAATCATGAATTAGAAGAACATGAAAAGTTACATAAGCTAAGTAGTATTTTTTTCATTGTTCACTTTTACTTTCAAATTATAAATTGTATGCAAACATTCTGTAGCCATGTCAGTAAGGCACCACATTTTATAAAGTACTTTTTAAATCCTAAACCCTAAGCTAACAAAATTGTCTTTTGTTACATATTTTTTTTCCTTTGACTCAAAACCATTTATGATGTTCGGATGCACATACTGGTTAAGGCAGATTCTGTTCTAGGTCCTCATTGCCCCTCTTCTGCATACTTTTCCTGGATGTTCTTAAGTACTATGGTGGTATTAGATAATACCTGTATATGCTAATGATTTCTAAATCAGTATCTCTGGATTTCTCTCATAAGCTCAGCATCTATATTTTAGTTACCTACATACATTTCCACATGGATGTCCCATGGACACCTCAAATTCAGTGTATTAGAAACTCATTTTCTTTTCTTTCAGTCCTACACAGTGATACAATGTATATATCATTTTGTATTTCTTAGTGACAAAGTGTAATATGAATTGATATCTTGAAAAATATAGTGGGGTTAAATTTGGAAGTATTTGTCATTTTTGCTTTCAAGATACCATTGGTTAACTAAATAGCAATGAATGGTGTGTATGTGCTCCATTAATAAAGGTATAAAGAACACAGAGTTAAACAAAACAAAGAGGAAGCAAGAGCAATTTAAAGGGATGCCTTAGACTAATGTGTTTATAAATGAAGGTTGATAAATATTTATAGCTGGAAACAATAAAATTGTGAAGAAATTTTTAAATGGGCTGTATGAAAAGTTTTGAGGCGTTTAGAACAATAGATTAGTATTACAGATAAAAATTCTGTTGTCAAAATGTTGCTAATTTAAAAAATAATAGCAACATTAGTTTCTATACTAAAATAAACAGCAAAAATCCCTGCACACAGATTGGTTTATACTCCTTTTTGATGTGGGAAGCTGAAGTGGGAGAATTGCTTGATGCCAGGAGTTTGAGACCACCCTGAGCAAGAGGGAGACCCCTGGAGACCCCTGTGTCTACAAAAAAAATAAAAAATTAGTTGGGCATAGTATGTACACCTGTAGTCCCAGCTACTGGAGAGGCTAAGGCAGGAGAATCACTTGAGCCCCAGGAGTTTTGCAGTGAGCTATGATGATACCAGTGCACTCTAGCTTGGGCAACAGAGTGAGACTCTGTCTCAAAAAAATAAAAATAAAATCCTTTTTGATGGATCATACAGTAAATTTAATATAAGGTAAACTATGCTGTAAGTGTTCTTAGGGAAATTTGTTTAAAAATCCTTATTTGGAAACTAAGTTGGTTAGGAGGTACATTGGTTTTAAACAAATTTTCTTTGGTGCGTTGATTTTTGGATATATTAGTGTGTTACGCATGTAAATATACGCTATTCCATCAAATCTAAAGACATACTGTAATATTATGTACTAAGGAAAAAAATGTATGCAAGTATGTTCTTAGAATTTTTATTTATTTAAAGAGCTCTTTTATATGTTTTGATACTTAGATATAGATTTTTAAAAATCATTATACATATATATGAAGAAAAATCTAAATGAAATATATTACACTGAATGTTTCTAAGCTTATTCATATCACCATTGACTATATATAACATTCTAATTTCAGAGATGTTACCATATGGAAAAATGTGTGTCCTAGATTCAGTGAATAAAGTATGTCTTGAGTGCAGGGGACAGATTGGGATATGTTATAGGGCATTAATATGTGAAGTAGAAGTGAATGAGATCACTCTGGAAGAAGTAAAGATTAGGTGAGATCTAAGATTGGAACTTTGAGAAACATTAACATTTTATGGAGTGAGCAAAGTTCCAAGGACGGGATTTGAAAAGGAGAGACTTCAGGAATTAGTGAAAGAGAACCCAGAGACCGTTGTCTTTAGGAAGCAATAGAATGAAAGGATTTCAGTAAGGTATAGCTGGTTAATAGTGTTTAAAATGCCATACAGGAAGCAACATGTGTGTGTGTTCATTTCTAGAGCTTGGAATTAAATTATAGAACTTTTGACAGTTGTTTGAAAGAAATGTGTGAGGTTTACCTTCTTTGCATTAATTGGATGATTTTATGTGCCAATATGACAGAGTGAGCAAATTATACTGAATTAGTCTGTGTCTCATTTGTGGCAGAGAAAAAATCAAGGAATGGAATGAACCACGGTAGTGTTTTGCTTATCACTTGTCTTTCCCTTTCTAATGTGAATAATCTTAAGGTACCTTAAGGATTCTTTCATCAATCTACCTCATTTTACCAATGAGAAAAGTGAACCTGAAAACATAAATGGTTTGCTCTTAAGTTTGCACATTTAGTTAACGAAAAGGCAGGAATTGGAAATGTTTTCTAATCCAGACTTCCCCCATGCTGTTTCTCCCTTCTTAAATTGAAGGTGATTCCTTATGGAGATTGGATTAAATGATTTGATAACTACACTTAGTAGCATAGAGCTAGATTTAGGTTATTGTGAATATAAGAAAATACGGCAAGTATGTTATAACAAGGAAAATGAATAAAATATTTTTTTAAAATTTAGAAATACGCATGTATTTTGATTGTTTTAATTTTCAGCATATATGATTTTCTTCTTTCAATAGCAGCCTGAAAATGTGAGTACATGTGAATATCAGCTTAATTGAAAATACTGAGAGTGGCTTCGTAGTTTTGGAGTTATATAATATTCTGTTTATTTTTTTAATAGAAAAAATGAGTGCACCGAATCAGCCTCCACATAAAGACACTGGAAAAACAGTGGAGAATGTGGAAGAATACAGCTATAAGCATGAGAAAAAGATCCGAGCAACTCTTAGAACAACAGAGCGTGATCATAAAAAAAATGTACAGTGCTCGTTCATGTTGGACTCCGTGGCTGGGTCTTTGCCAAAAAAATCAATTCCAGACGTGGATCTCAATAAGCCTTACCTCAGCCTTGGCTGTAGCAACGCTAAGCTTCCGGTGTCTGTGCCCATGCCTATAGCCAGAACTGCTCGTCAGACTTCTAGGACTGATTGCCCAGCAGATCGTTTAAAGTTTTTTGAAACATTGCGACTTTTACTAAAGCTTACCTCAGTCTCAAAGAAGAAGGACAGGGAGCAAAGAGGACAAGAAAACACATCTGCTTTATGGTTTAACCGATCTAACGAACTGATCTGGTTAGAGCTACAAGCCTGGCATGCAGGACGGACCATTAATGACCAAGACCTCTTTTTATACACAGCCCGTCAGGCCATCCCAGATATTATCAATGAAATCCTTACTTTCAAAGTTAATTATGGGAACTTTGCTTTTGTTAGAAATGGAGCCAGTTTTAATGGTACTTCAGTAGAAGGGCAGTGCAAAGCCCCTCGTGGAACACAGACTGTGGGTTACTCAACATATCATGAGCATCTCCAACGCCAGAGGGTCTCATTTGAGCAGGTGAAACGGATAATGGAGCTGCTAGAACACATAGAAGCACTTTATCCATCGTTGCAGGCTCTTCAAAAGGACTACGAAAAATATGCTGCAAAAGACTTCCAGGACAGGGTGCAGGCACTCTGCTTGTGGTTAAACATCACGAAAGACTTAAATCAGAAATTAAGGATTATGGGCACTGTTTTGGGCATCAAGAATTTATCAGACATTGGCTGGCCAGTGTTTGAAATCCCTTCCCCTCGACCATCCAAAGGTAATGAGCCGGAATATGAGGGTGATGACACAGAAGGAGAATTGAAGGAACTGGAAAGTAGTACGGATGAGAGTGAAGAAGAACAAATCTGTGATCCCAGAGTACCAAAAATCAGACAGCCCGCAGACAACAGCTTTGATGTCCAGTCTCAGGACTGCCTTTCCAAGAAGCTTGAGAGGCTTGAATCTGAGGATGATTCTGTTGGTTGGGGAGCACCAGACTGCAACACAGAAGCAGGCTTTAGTAGACATTGTCTGACTTCGATTTATAGACCATTTGTAGACAAAGCTCTGAAGCAGATGGGGTTAAGAAAGTTGATTTTAAGACTTCACAAGCTAATGGATGGTTCCTTGCAAAGGGCACGTGTAGCATTGGTGAAGAATGATTGCCCAGTGGAGGTAGGTTTCCAGTAGGCATTAGTATGATATTGTCCTTAGTTCTGTTAATATTGTAAATTACACTGTATGCTGTGTTGATTATTAAGTACTTCATTTTCTAATATTTGAAGGTATAAATGGCAGTTATTATAAATTGTAGATTTAAGCATTTCTATAAAGTGGTGTGACAGATGGGGAAATAGGTCTATAAAAACCATATGAAATTTAAGGTCAGGGTGGTATGTGTAGAGAGTAGTAAGTTCAACCATATAAATACAGGATAGAGATGGACAGGCCATATATAAATAAAGAGGCGAAGAAGAAAGCCACAATCACAGATGACCATAAGCTGCATATGAGTTGGTAAAAAAGTCAACATCATGCTCAGATATTTTTTAATGAATATGGCATCTAAGGTCACGGATATGTTTCTTTCTTTATTCTTTGAAATCATTTATTCCCTTTTGAGTAGCATGTCCAGTTTTGATCACTGTATTTAAAACAAATGTGAATTGTAGAGAAATGTAAGACTGATGAAAGGAAAAAAGTATATACTTGTTTGACAAGTTTTTAAGTGTTCAGTGTAGATGATAGAAAGAAATTTAAGGGAAGTCTTGGTTATTATCACATACATGTTTTGGTATGTAAAGGTTTTTGTAAAAGGAACATGTCCACTAGAGGAAGTGGCTTGAAAACAGTGCAAATTTGATTTTGATAGCTTTAACAGCTCATATATTTCTTATTATAATATTAAGGATGGTAAAACTAGAAAGGGGCATATTGTGAGATATTTTTCATGAGAGTCCAAAATAGTACCGTACAAGCAGTTTTTACCTTCTGATGAGTTTGTGTGTTCATCTGGCAAAAAGTAAAAGCACCCAGGTCTTTGAAATTCCTTACACCTGTGTTAGTGGGTGATTTTACATTGTAGTAGCTGTATGCGTACATCTGTACAATTGTCCCTCAGTCTCAGAGGGGTTTTGGTTCCAGGACCTCCCTCGGATACCCATAATCCTCAGATGCTCAAGTCTCTAATATAAAAGGATGTAGTATTTGCATATAACTTATGCACATCCTCCTGTATACTTTAAATCACCTCTAGATTACGAATATTACCTAATACAATGTAAATGCTATGCAAATGTTGTTAAACTGTATGGTTTAGGAAATAATGACAAAAAGGTTTACAAGTTCAGTACAGATGCAGGATTTTTTTCTGAATATTTTTGATCTCTGGTTGGTTGAAGCCATGGATGTGGAACCCACAGATACAGAGAGCTGAATGTGTATACTTGTTGTTTTTATTTTTTTTAACTTCAGTTTATTATATAGTCTGGCTTGCTTTAAAGTTGGAAATGATAAAACGGAAAGCTTTTCTTAAAGATGGAAAACATCTAAAGAGAGCCTGAGTTTGCAAGATTTTTATTTTTTATTCTGATAGCCAGATTGTAAACTCTTAGGAATAAGGAGTCAAACACTCACATAAATACAGCAAGATGTTTAAAAAATGAACCAATACTTTGTAGCTAGAGGTTAATGTAGTTTGAGTATTACTTTGCTTAGAAATCTTAAAAATGAATTTGTGTATGTCATTTTCTTTGAAAAGTATTTTAACTTTGTGAATGATGTGAATGATTTGACGTACATCTTTTTATTAGAGCAAATAAACTTTTTAATGAATAACTATGATAAGATTTTATTATAGTGCAGGTTTCAAAATCAGCATAGCCAAACTGTAGATATGCAATAAAGATTTGTCTTATATTTTATATGGGGAATTAACTTACTTTGGTCTGGGTTTCTGGCTAGAGTGGTTTGATTCCTGCAAGGACACATGTGGGCAAGACAGAGTTGGTGTTGAATTTTTATCATGAAGTGCTAGTTTTGAAGTAATATAAATGAAACAAAGCCCAGCAGTAGGTTTATCCCTTGGTATCATGGGCGCATTGGTTCCAGGATCCCCACAAATACCAAAATCCTCAGATGCTCAAGTCCCTTATGCAAAATGGTGTAGTATTTGTGTACAAGCTACACGCATGGCCCTGTATGCTTTAAATCATCTCTAGATTACTTATAATACCTAATACAATGTAAATGCTGTGTAAATTGTTATATTTTATTTGTATTTTTAATTTTTTTTCAAATATTTTCTATCAAGGTTGGTTGAATCCATGGAAACATACCCTGCGGATACATAGGGTCTACTGTGTAACCTCATCTCTAATTCAGTGGTTCTCATAGGAGAGAAGAGGGCATGGGGGGCAGGGTGGGCACATCAGGCTTCTGTAAACTTCTTTACATGCCTTTCCCAAATTGTCTCCCTCTCCCTTCCAGACTCTTTGTGGCAATTAACCAGTGCTACTGGTGGGAATGTGCTGCATCCCACTGTGCTGTGACAAGAAAAGCTTGAGGACGAATGCCCTCCATTTTATTTTATTTTTATTTTTATTTTATTTTTTAATTTTATTTTATTTTGAGACAGGGTGTCACTCTGTTGCCTAGGCTAGAATGCAGTGGCCTCATCATAGCTCACTGCAACCCCCAGCTCCTGGGCTAAAGTGATCCCGCCTCAGCCTACCAAGTAGCTGTGACTACAGGTGTGCACTACCATGCCCAACTGATTTTTCTACTTTTTGTAGAAGTGGGATTTCTGTATCTGGCCCAGGCTGTTCTCAAACTCCTGGCCTCAAGCAGTCCTCGCGCCTGAGTCTCCAAAGTGTTAGCATTATAGGTATAAGCTGCTGCACTCCTCCCTAGCCCTACATTTTATATTAGAACTCATATTGGAAAAGGCAGTCATATTATATTTACCCATAGTTTTGAATTCCCATCAAAGTTGTGTATTCCTTTGGTTTGACCAGTTGAGATTGAACTGCAGAAGTTATCTTATTAAAAAACTCCACAAATTCAAAGCTGATAAAGTATATGAATTAAACACTGCTTATTAGAATTGTCTGTAGAGTATTTACTTTTCAAAAAAAAAAAAAAACCAACAGAAGCACATGTTGTTTTAAATTTTGGTTGATAAAATGTTAAATGTTAAATAATGAAAGAGTAACAGAGCTAAAACAGGAATTCTGTATTGGAGATTAATCCAAACTAATAAAGATGAGGCTCTGAAATTATAATTAACTCAGTGGGAAAGTAAGATTTTATTTTTATTCTCATTTCAGGAACATAATTTCTGTAAGGGTAGGCATATATATGTGTGTGTGTATGAACATGTGTCCACTCCTCAGATTTATTTTGTTTTAGTTGTTTTACTAAGTATGTTGGGGAAAGAGCCACAATTTTGAAGTCCCAACATTTGGGATCCGTTCCTTGCTATGGCTCTGTTTTACCACGTAACTTTGTAAATGACAGTCTTCCCAACTTTAGGTCTCTGCGTCTATAAAATAGGTGTAAGAACACCTTTCAACCTGCCTCACAGGGTTGTTGAGGCTTAAAAAGATACTTGTATAAATGGTAAAATGCTGTACAAGTCAAATATAAACTATTTTATTTTTTAAAGTTTTGTTACATTTTTTTCCCTTGAAGCTAACTGTAAATCAATATAGGTTAGACTGTTCTTTTACTTTTAAAATGTATTCTACTTTTTAGTCTCTGCCAAATAATTATGCATTTCAAGGGCATATTTAGGCAGTATAACTTTGTAAGTTTGAGGACTATTTTGTTTTTATTCTTAATTGTTGAAAACATCTGGACTGAGCAGTACCACAGATAATATGTAATGCAGATCTTATATTTTGCACTGTTTTTATGGTTTCTTTGATAATAGAAATGAATATTGTTGAAGGATTTTGTAGAAACTCCATTTTTACTTATGAAATTTATATATTTTCAGAAGAAAAATAAAATGAATACTTACATTTTGATGTAATGTATACAAAACTTTTAACAGTCTTTCACTGCATATTATCATATATGTTACCTCAAATACTAGGAATACTTTTTGGCTACTTTCTTGATTTTTTTAAAAAATTAGAAATGATCATGTAATTGTTATAAGTTTAATGGCCAATTAAATAGTGCTTGTCTTTGGATTCTAACAATAATTATGCTAATTTTTTCCTATAAACACAAAGTTTTATATTCAAAGTGGACAAAGCATGCAGAAACTAGGAAATAAATAGTAACAGCTACTATTTATTGAGTCTTACCATGTGCTAGACACAACAACCCTATAAAATAGTGTTGTTATTTCTACACTTTACAAATAAGAGAACCGGTTTAGGGAGAATAGAGAACTTTCACAGAATCACAGAGTTGTAGATGGTTAGAGGGATTCAAACCCAGGAATCTGGGACACCAGACTCCATGCTGTGCTACATGGTGTCCAGACCTGGCTGCACATGGGTGTTACCTATAGTGAGCTCTGGAGCGGGGCAAATCAGACTCTCCCAGCACAGGATGTGAGCGCTGGCATTCTTAACAGACCTCCTACCTGTCTCACATGGAGCCAGACCAGCACCAGTGGAGTTCTGAGTCAGCCCACTGGAAAGACTGCTTAGCCTGCAGTACTCCCCAACTCCCTGCCTTTAAGGTCAGTGCTCATTAATACAGTTATTATAGCTATTTTTTTAATTGGCTCCAGTCATGCCATCCGATTTAATAAGTAAAGTTACAAGAACTTTTTAAGTGACACCCTAACAAGCACATACTTGCTCATTTGCCTGTAGGTTTTCTGTTCTCAAAAGAAACATATGAAGGAAAATAGGAAATTGTGTTACATTATTTTTTACTGCACTGAGCCAACTGATTCAAACTTGATGTAAGATCAGAGGTAGGACAGAAGTCACCAGCTTTCAGCTGAGAATTGGATGCCGTGATAACAACAACATAGCAACAGTAATATTAAGAAGCCTGGTGACTAGTAGCCAGCATTAACTGAATATTGGCTATGTGCCTGGGTGAGGGTTAAGTAATTTGATCAAGGTCGCACATCTAGTAAGTGGCAGAACCAGGATATGAACCCAGAACTCTGGCTATCAAATTCACGCATGCTCTTGACAGCCTTCCAGAGTTACATTTGTCCCATGAGATGTTTTAAATATTTTTTGACTCAGTGGTTAGCATTGAAAAATGGGAAGATCTCACATGAAAATCAGGATTTTTGGGTTCCGTTGTGAATAGTGGGAGGTCTGTCAACACTGGGCCACATGCCTGCATGGCAGCCACTGGCTGGAGCTGGCTGGTAGCACAGGTGCTCCCATTTACCTCAGTGCACATCCTTGTTATTCTCTTGGCCACCTGAGTCACCCTTTTGTGTCACCTGGCTGGCCCCTGTAGGAATTTCAGTTTGTGCTATGATCCCTAGTATAGAATCACAAAAACTGACTTTTGAAGGGTAACATAAAGGGTAACATAAAAACATAACATATTTGTGTCTAATCCTTCATTTAAAAAAATAATATGCTTTCTTTTATTTGTTTATATAAAGAAACAAAGTCCTTGTCTATTCTCTACAGCCACTCAGAGTGGTGATTTTGGTTTGTGTCTTCTAGACTTGCTCATGTGCTTCTGTAAATATATATCTTTGTTACATAATGCATATTATTTTTTAAAACAAATGTGATAATGCTATATACATCCCCTGTTACAACTTATGGTTCCCCCATCTTCTCTACTTTGGATCTGTCTGTACAGGCGTATGTGCATAGCTCTACCTCAGTTCTGTTTTACAACTACATGGTATTCCATTATATTAATATGAATGTACCGTGATTTACCCATTTCACTTTTGATGGGCATTTAAATTTTTTGCTTTTGTAAACTATATTGCCATAAATAGTCTTGCACATTCCCCATTGTGAATTACTGTGTTTTTGTAAGAACGGTTAATTGAAGTGGAATTGATGGATCATAGAGTGTGCACATTCACATCTTTGATAGATGCAGACAAATTGCACAAAAACCTATACTCATTCTTCCCCAACAGTATAGGAGAAATCCGTTTTTCCTCATTTTTCAAGCATGATTAGTAAAAAATGTGATTTCATTTTAATCTTTAGTTTCTTTAATTTCTCATGACATTGAGCCTGTTTTTCATGTTTAATGCCACTAGCATTTTTTTTTTTTAATTTTCATATTCATTTTTCCCATTTTCTGTTGGCTTATCTTCCTATTACTGGTCTTTTAGAGCAATCCATATTTATGGATATTTATTTTTCTATGAAGACTATAAATATTTTGATTTGTCTTTTTAACTTGTTTTTGATGCTTTACACTATATAGAAATTTAAAGTTTTGCTGTAGTCATGTCAGTTACTATTTTAGGACTGTTTTATGTATACTCAAGATGATAAAAAATTCTGTATTCTTATTTTTACATTGTTTAAAAATTGTTTGTTATGGAAAATATTAAGCATATGTAAAAGTAGACAGCATAATACCATGAACCCCACGAATCTATATCCCAGCACAGTAGTTGCCGACTCATGGCTACTACCTGCAGCCACTTGATACCTTCCTCTGTCATTTGTAAGAAAACCCAGATATCGCCGTATTTTATTCATTTCAGTATGTTTCTCTGAAAGATGCTGACTTGGTGTATTTTTATTTTGTTGTAAGAACATTTAACATGAGCTCTGCCCTCTTAATTGATTTCTAAGTGTGCAATACAGTATTATTATCTATAGGAGGGCTTGTTTTAAAATTGTAACCACAATACCATTATCACACTTAAAAAATAGTAATTCCTTGATATTATCAAATTCCAAGTTAATATTCCTGTTTCTGTTGTATCATAATTGTAATGGTTTCCTTTTTACAGTTTGAGTCAGTCTGTAAATAATGTCCCCATGTTGTAATTGTTCATTATATTTCTGAAGTCTTTTTTTAGTCTGCAGATTTCCCTTCCTCCTTTTTTGCCATGTATCCATTGAAGAAATGGGGTCATTTATCCTGTAGGGTCTCCCACAGTCTGAATTTTGATGATTGTACCCTCAGTACCTTTAACATGTTTGTTATCTCTGTGTTCTCTGTGATTTGGCTGTAAAATTGGGTGACTTGGTAAAATTCAAGGTTTCTTGATTGATCCGATTGTGTTAGCACCACTCCGTGAGGACACACAATGTCTGACTGCCTATTTGTGACGTTAGTAGTAGTTGATGACCATTGCCTACATTCCTTAATTCATTAAGGGTTGAAACGTGAGGATATTCTAATTCTCTTGTTTCTTATTCATTGATTAGCTTCTTCATTTCTTATGCTTCACTTACTAGATATTGGTATGAGGAGAAACTTCATCCTCCATTGTTAGGTTACTCAGGGAAATGGTTGAACATGAATGGCAAGATAAAGGTGCTTGATTTTTTCCCTTTTATTTACTAGTTTTTAAAATAAAGAGTTGGTTTATTGGTGACAATTAGTATTTTATTAATATGATTTTGAACTCAGGAATTTAGAAATATTTGATGTTTCAGTCTATTGAATTCATTGTAATCTACCCAAGTAATTGTTATAATTAATGTTCACATTGTGTCATCTTTGGACAATGTGAACATATTCAAGTTGGCTTGACTCCTTGTTTTCTTACAACCCTAGTAAGTAGTCTTTGATAGCCCGCTGCTATCTGGTATAGACTTATATTGCGCATCTGCTCCAGATTAAGAATCAGATACGTTTTTAAGGAGCCCTAGTTCCTTTTATTGGTGTTCCAGGACCGCAGTCGGGGCACCAGCGTTGTTCGTTGCAACTGAAATGCTCAGTCATTGCTTTAGTACTCTTCAGCGGACAGAAGAAAACACACACACACACACACACACACACACACACACACACACACACACACACACACCCCCCCCCCACAAGCTCATACTCATACTTCCCATTCAAATTCAGGATTTAAGGCTTTTTACTTAATCTCCTCTTCATCTGTATATCATCTCCTTTCTTTTACAGTGAGAATCTCAATTTTCAGTGATACTGGGTATGGTAGCATTAGAATATCAGATACTGGCTATCTTCCAGAACATACAACAATCTCAGAACAGCACCACCACTAATATGGTTACTGGAAAACCGTTCAAGTGTTTTTTTCCTTCATCCTTAGGGTATAAACATCTAGGGATGTAACATTACTGCATTTTAAAGACTTTTGGAACATTTTTTCTCATGGTCATTCCACTAACTAGATGTACAATTAGAATCTCTTGTTTTGATTGTATTTTAAAAATAACTATATTAAGATATAATTTACATACCATTTTAAAGTGTTCAATTCACTGGTTTCCCATATGTAGAGTTGTGTGCAATGATTGCTCCTGCAGCCATCTTTTCTCTTCAATTTTAGAGTATTTTCTATCATCCCCGAAAGAAGCCGTTGTACCCTTTAGCTGTCACCCCCAATCCCTGTGCCCACCATCCCCAACCCTAAGCAACCACTGATCTACTTTCTGCCTCTTTGTATTTGCCTACCCATGTAACTGGAGTCATATAACATACGGTCTTTTGTGACTGGCTTCTTTCACCTGCACGATGTTTCCAAGGTTCATCCATGCTGTGGTGTGTATTAGTGCTTCATTCCTTTTTGTGTCCAAATAATCCATTGTGTGGCTGTACCACACTTTATTTTTCCGTTCATACATTTCTTAAAGTTTTGTATTTTAAGTATTGGTTTTTAATTTATCTTTTTACAAGAATTATGTAAAATACTTGCTTTTGAAAGTAAATCTAAATAATGTGTTTTCAAAACACTCTAGCTGATAGGGATAATCTTTTTTAAAAATTTTATGTTTTATCCTTCCTTTTTTTTTTTTTTTTTTGAGACAGAGTCTCACTCTGCTGTCCAGGCTAGAGTGAGTGCCGTGGTGTCAGCCTAGCTCACAGCAACCTCAAACTCCTGGGCTCAAGCGATCCTACTGCCTCAGCCTCCCGAGTAGCTGGGACTACAGGCATGTGCCACCATGCCCGGCTAATTTTTTCTCTCTCTCTATTTTTTTAGGTGGCCAATTAATTTCTTTCTATTTTTTTAGTAGAGACGGGGTCTCGCTCTTGCTCAGGCTGGTTTCGAACTCCTAACCTTGAGCAATCCGCCCGCCTCAGCCTCCCAGAGTGCTAGGATTACAGGTGTGAGCCACCGCGCCCAGCCTTATCCTTCCATTTTTTAATAGCTTTTTTGGGTTATGTGGTTTTGTTTATTTACTTTTAGTATTTAAGATGGGCTCATTTCCCCCAAGGGTATTTTTATTATCTTTACATAATGCCCTTATTGCCCCTCCCCCATGTGTTAGTTGTTATGTTGATTCCCAACTTGGAGCTATATTGGAATTATCCTTTTTTCCCTCATGTTTTCATCTGAAGTAATTTTCTGTTACTTCCAGTGAAATGCTAAGGCATTTTCTATGCCCACCTCTTTCTCCCCAGATTTTGATAGTTGTAGTATATCTGTCTTGTCAGATCATATGGCCATGTCGACTGTACTTCTCCCTAGAGCTGCCATTTACTCTTAGTTCTGCAGGGGTGTGTGTGTGTAGATAGATAGAATGTATGTGTAGGTAGATAGGTTGATAGAAATTTATGTAGAGATACACATGGAGTATTTTGATTTTGCTTTAAGGCTCATCTTTAATTCTTACATCCCTGTCTCTTGAGTCATTTTAGTTGTGTGACACTTGTTCCCTGGTAGATTCTTCAGTAAGGGCTCATGAGAACAGTATTTCCTGAGATCTTGGATGTTTCTAACAGTTTGTAACATTTATACTTGAAAGTCCCTTTGGCTGGCCATAAAAATCTTTGGCTTATATATTTTTTTCTATAAGTAAACTTACTATTCATTATTTTTTGGCATAAAGCATTGAGGTTGAAAAGTTGATGACAGTGTGATTTTTTGTTTTTACTTAGCGTTGGTTTGTTTGCTGAATACCTAAAGGATTTTTCTTTTTGTTTAAACTCTACTAGTTTACCTTGGTATTGGTTTTCTTAGTTTGATACTTTTGTACACTTTCAATACATAGTTTCAGAGTTGTTGATGTCTGTCAGTTTTTAAGTGTCAAGTGAGTTTCTTCCAGTTTTAAATTCTTTGTTTCATTAATTTGGTTTTCTTTGGGAACCACTACTTACGTATTTTCATCTAGTTTGCCTATCTTCTCTTTCACTTCACGTCACATCTTTTTTTCCTTCGCTTCCTTTCAATTTATAAAATTGGTCTTATGTTCCTTCCATTTTTGTTTTGTTTTTTGAGACAGTCTTCCTCTGTCACCGGGGCTAGAGGGCTGTAGTGTCAGCCTAGCTCACAGCAACCTCAAACTCCTAGCCTCAGACAATCCTCCTGCCTCGGCCTTCCAGCCCTTTTCTGTTGCTTGTTTTTAAACATGATATCATGAACTTTAAGGAGAGAAGGAGTTAGGAATGTGTTCAGGATTACAGCTTTGAGCTCCCTCTCCTGAAGCGCTAAACAGTGTGCCCTGTTGTCTGAGGTCTCTTGGCTGTTCCTCTGCCCCTCTTCTGGATCTTCTCTTCTCTTCTCTTTAATTCTGTTGTCCTTTTTTGGTCAGTTGGATTTCACTCAAACAATATTTTTCCTGGTGTGAAGGTTTGTCCTGGAAGGGAATTTGGAGTGCTAGTTTTAAGAGTTCATGGGACCTAAACCACTCTAGCCCCTTCAGACTTTATTGTCGACTCGTTGACTTCACTCAAGAATTTGTGCCGGAATCATCCTAATTTCACTGAAGTTCTCACATAGACACAATGAGCTTTCTGTACTCACTGATGATTTTGGAATTTGCCCTTTTAGGCCCATCAGACACCCTGTTAATTCCTTCTGCTTTCCTTGCAGACATGCGGATACTGCATGGGCTTGGAACTTTTCATTGTTTTTCCCCCACTTTTTCTATACCTGTCCCCTAGTTTTATCGTAGATGTGTCTCAGAGCCATCCACTGCCACCCCAGGAGACAACCTGAAGTCACAGGGCAGGCCCGGCTTAGAGCCAAGCAGGCTTGCCACTCACTGGGACCCTTCTTTAAGGCTCAGCTTTCCCACGGGCTAATAACACCCATTGCAACAGTGTTGTGAGAATCCAGTGACCTTACAAAAGCAACCAGGTAACGATTACTGAGCTCGAACAATGCGCCAGGCACCGTTGTACCACCAGGTTCTACTGTTATCATCCCCGTCGGACGGATAGGAAACTGAGGCATGGGCACACAACCAGGAGGAAGGTGCTAGAGCCTGGGTACGAATCTGAGTTTCCCTGACTCCCAGATGCGTCGCACATTGTTGCTGTGCACTGAATAGCAGCTGGGTTCTGCTGTCCTGGTTGCTCTATTTGTATGGAGGGTGGGGAGGGAAACTGAAATGCTGCTGCCACCACTGTCTTTCCAGAATTCTTACGATTAGTTTGACCTGAACTAAATTACCAATATTTGATTCTTTTTAACTGACTAAAATGGGAAATTTATATGGTCTAACCTAATAATATAGCTCTATGTTTAGGTTTTAATACATTTGGAATCTCTTTTTCCAAATATATATGTTCAACATGTATTTTTGTATTTAAGTTAATACTTTGGTTTCCTGTAACAGGCAAGAATTTCTAAAATAGCTGCATAATTTAAAAAATGATTACTTGTGACAGTGTGAGGTATCCTTTAATTGCCTGTGGCATTCATTAGATAATCTGTTATTTTCCAACTTCTTAAACTGCTGCCTACCTTTTTTTTTTTTTTAACACTAAATTATCATAGATAATTGGGCATGGTTCTCTGTTCTGTTCATCTGTCTATTACTGTGCCAGTACTTTTCTTTTTAAACAGATTTAATAAACAAGTTTATTAGGTAAGGCTTGGTATCTTGTAGGGCAGTTCTCCCCATTCATTCTGTCTTTTCAGAAGTTTCTGGGCTGTTTTCATTTTTGTACATTACTTTCTTCCACATGGACTTCATTATGGATATGTTAAATCCATGCAAAATGACATTGGAATTATGATTGTAATTTCATTGTGTAATTTAGGATCTTTCAGATAAAGAGCACCCCTCCTATGATTAGAAGAGATATGGATGGAAATATTTTGTTACTTACAGGTCCTCAGGGGTACAGGGCGTGCTTGGAGGCCACACGTACAGAGGTCAGGGAGCACAGGTCGGGAGGGAGAGGGATCTGTGGACCAACACTTTTGTTGGGTGTAGGGTGTTATCTAAACATGTTTCCCATGGGGAGGTTTACTTGGTGATTCTAAAGCAAGTGGGCATGAACTCCAGGAGGTAACACTGTGACTGAGAAGTAGTCACTACAGCATGTCTGCACAGTACCTGTGGGTGTGAGGGTCAGGGGCCAGTCGAGTAGGGTGTGTGTGGTTGTCTCATGTGGACGTGGTCACCAGGAGTAAGTTGTATAAGGCGGATATCTGGATTGACCACACTGAGAACCTGGGAGATGGCGTAGAACTAGAAACTGTCAGGAGTGACTAAACCTTTTTTCTGGTATGAGAAACATATATTCAGTAATGAGGCAACATAAAATTATAAGAATCACTACACATTTTTATTAATGTCCTTATATTATTGAGCCTTCCTGGTTTGGCTGAATTGATCAGGGCATTTATACCATCTTTAATCCTGTACTCACTGGAATGAAATAACAACAGATATGCCATTCCTACACCACACTGCCTCTGTCCCCACTTTGTGGTTTTATTGAAATAATTTGGAGTTTAGGATCCAGATTCTTTCCTTATAGTGTGCTTTTAAAATTTTTAAAAAATATTCCATTCTAGAATTTGAATTCTAGTCCACAACCAGATTATCATCCTAGAGTTTTATCTAACTATACGGGTTGGGTATTCCTTATCTGCCCTGTCTGGGGCTAGAAGTATTTCCAATTTCAGATTTTAGAACATTTGCAGAATACAGTGCAGTTGAGCATTCCAAATCTGTCATGTTGGCACTCAAAAAGTTTCGGATTTTGGAGCATTTTGGATTTCACGTTTTTGGATTAGGGATATGCTCAGTCTGTGTAAGTTTTGTTAGATTTATGTCTTGTCACTCCCTTTGATACTTTTCTTCCCCTGTTTTGAGATCTTTATTCTAATCCAATTTTCACTGGACTGGACTCTATCATACTTACTTGAGTAGTTTTTCAGAGAAGGTAAATGGATTGTACTTTGAGATCTTCCCTGTTCAAAGAGGTTTTGTTTTGTCTTATTGTTTTTTCATGTTAGTGATAACTTGAATATGCCAAAAGCTTTCTTCGTCTTTTTTTTTTCCTTTATGGAACTCCTCTTAGTCTTATATTAGACTGTCTAAATCTGACTTCCGTATCTCTTACTTTTTACTCAAAATTTTTATTCCTTTTTCCTTTTGCTTTGAGTTATAGTATTTTCTGCAGTTTATTTATAAGTTATTAATTCAGTTTTTGGCAATATTCATTCTATTTTCCTTGTTTTTATTGAATTTATTTCAAAAAAATCTTAAATGTATTATTTTCCAGAGGACTTCAATGAGATCTTGCATTAGGGTATTTTTATGGTTCCCTCTGTTTCCTACGTTCGATCAGCATTAATCGAAGCCAACTGTTCTGATTTTTCACCTTGGTCTTCTCTTAAGGAAACTGCTGTTTCCTCTTAAGTGCTGGGTTTTTCATGTCTGTTCCTCTCTGTTTGGACTGTACTGACTTACCATGTTCCACCAACAGGAGTGAGTTTCCTCAGCGTCTCTGTAGGTCTGGCTGTGGGGTCTCCCAGGTGGAGTGGTCTTGCAGCTGTTGAGCGGTAGGGATTGTTCTCCAACCTGCCTGTAGCAGATAAGTTAACAGGCTGAGTCTGTAGAGAATGCCAAAAGAAGTCTTTAGAATTTTATCATAGGGAGTTTGGTGAGTTTTATAGAGCTTTAAATACTTTTTTTCTGATGTCATTATACTAGGGGAAAAAAGCATTTATAGTGCCTGAAGTCTTTATACAGACATGTCTTAACCCTGACCATATTTATCACAAGTAATCATTTTACAAATTATGTGTCTATTTTCAAAATTCTTCCTGTTAGGGAAACCCAAGTATGTACTAATTTAAATGCAGAAATACATGTTGAACATAAAAGTATAGACTAATTTTGTTTTCCTAAGTGCCATGAAGATTGCTAAGTAGAAATACTCAGAGTGTTCTCCAGTTTGTATTTTAGTGGTTAGATGCTAACATTTTATTTGGTTGATGTCAGGTTATAATAGGTTAAATGTCTACATTTTCAGGAGCAGAGGAAATTTTTTCCTTTCAAGCATTTAATTGGGAATTTTATGCTATCTAAGAAAACAATCTTTATTTTTGTCGTTAAATGTATCTCTGTTATGCCAAATATGTGTTATTTTTTTAAAAAGCATCCACTTTTAAAACTGTAGAGCTTGTGAACTTCTCACTAAAATAATTGCTATTGTCATTAAGGAGGACAATAACAAATCTGAGAACAAAAAATTTGTTAACAAGATTGATCTGGTCATATGTTCCATTCTTTCTTGTTAGATTGTAAATAGCCAGAGAAGAAGCGATATTGACACTCTTGTGGGAGTATTTACCTGTTAATTTGTTCAGCATTTATTGTGTGGCAGGTACTCTGAGATAAGTGTTGGATAAGTCTTCTTCATGGAGCCGATGGTCTAATAGGTAAATCAAATAGATAAAAGAATACATTATTAGTAAAGCATGGTCAATACAACTGAGGAAGTATTTATTTGCAAGGCACAAATATTGTGAGAAGGGGAGAGATTAAATGCATATCTGAGGCAATCACAGAAGACTACAGAGGAGGGTGGCATCTGAGCTTCTTCCTAATGAGAGTAAGAGTTCACCAGGGACAGAGCATTGTCCGCAGATCATAACCTCCAATAATAAAAGGTACTAATTTACACGGAAGCACAGAGGCGTGTTTCTTGACGTCAGGGAAATGTAAGAGGTGTGTATGGGTAAAGACTAAGGAGTGGTGGTAGGAGATAAGGATCAGGATCTCCATAGAGACCAGGCCATTAGGCTAAGTAAACATGCCTAATGCTTAGGGCTGCTAGTGGAGCCATGTGTTTTAAATTAGAAGAAGGGTTAAGGCAACCCTTAGAATAAAATCACTTTGGGAGTTATTGTGAGGTCAGTGGATTGAAATGTTGGAATTGGAAAAGCAGTTAAAAAGCCAGTGTGAATTAAGGCAGTTAGGGTATAGAGGAGAAGGTAGATTTGAGGAGTATTTAAAAATAGGACTAGTAAACTTGTTAAATGTCTGCATGTGTATTTCAGCGGAAGAGAAGTGTGGAAGATTGTGTGAAATGTGATTGACACAGGGACAGGGAACCATCCTGAAGAAGGCAATAGCTATAAAAAATAGTTCAGTCTCCAGCTGAGGTTCTTTGCAATTCAGTTGCTGAGTCCTCTAAAAGTTGTAGATGTGGGGGTTTGCACAAATCTGACTTAAGATGTGGTTGCTTGCATTTGCTGTAAAGCAGTCATGGTCTAGTGAGAGAGACAGACATGTTAACTAGTAATTTTACAAATGTTTTGTGTAGTATGTTTTTAAAGGCACTTTTCCCATGTGGATACAGTATTCTATTTAATCTTTAAAAGAGTGCAGTGATTTCTCTATGTTTTAAATGAAGAAACCGCACCTGAGAGACTACTCATTGCTTCCAGGATTACATCAGAAGTTAACTGACTTGAAACCAGGTTTTCTGATTTTGGAACCTTGATTTTTGTCTTATTAAGCCACACCGTCTCTATAATGAAAGTCAAAATGAACTCAAGGTTTGGAGTTGCTTTAGTTGGCATGCTGTGTGTGGGGGGGTGCTGAGATTAAAATAGTTGGTAACCATGACCATAGGATATTATCCTGGGTGCTCTTTTAATCTTTACCTGTTGAATTTTTTTTTTGTAGTTTTCTGAATTTCCAGATCCCATGTGGGGTTCAGATTATGTGCAGTTGTCCAGGACGCCGCCTTCCTCTGAGCAGAAATGCAGTGCTGTGTCGTGGGAAGAGCTGAAGGCCATGGATTTGCCCTCATTCGAACCTGCCTTCTTAGTCCTCTGTCGAGTCCTTCTGAACGTTATTCATGAGTGTCTGAAATTAAGATTGGAACAGAGACCTGCTGGAGAACCGTCTCTCTTGAGTATTAAGCAGGTTTGCTTCAAAGACTGTTTATAATGTTTAGCAGTTATTCTACAGGCTTATAATTTTTATTTTGAGGGTTGTTGCAAATAGTGGGAAATGAGTATAAGTGATTTTAAGCTGTACTTTTTAGGATAATTTAAAATGTTCTTTATGTGCCATCCTCACAGATAGGATTATGGTTGAAGTTTTCTGCCATCCATTTCCTTGTTCTAAAAGGATATAAAAATATGGTGATATTGTGCCCCTCTACATTATTTATATCAGTCTTTGAAGACTGGAAATTTAAAACTATTCATATTAATAAAAGACTATAAGTTCCTTACATTTATTTTTTTGTTTTATTTAAAGTACATGTAAGCAGGTAAATGTCTTTAGAATATGCAGAGGGGAGACGTTTGGACTTAAGCAATGGTGTCATTTAAACAGTAATGACAGCTTCTTCTGATTTACTAGTAGTTGTTTGTTTAGGATGGGACCTTACAGGGGTTTGATATTCCGGGGGCAGGAGAAGAATGGCTGGAAGCAGTTGTATCTCCCAGAGTGAGTGCTGAAGAGGGACTGTATTTATCCTTTGTGATGTTAACATATTGACGTCTACTGTATAAAAGAAAAAATTTCAGATCTTGTCCCCAAAAAGGAAAGGCTGGTGTGTTTTTCATGGACTATGCAGGTATATCCCCCGGAGCCTGCTTGGCTCTGTGCATGACAGGACTGAACTTAGGTGAGCGGTAGAGACTGAGGAAAGACGTGTGAATACAGCTCATACAGCAGCAAAACAGGATTTGTGTGTGTTTGCTCAGTAGGTGCAGACTAGAGTGACTGTGGAGGTCAGTTGGAGATGGCCCCTGCCTCTCACTGCCTTCCCTTTGGTGTGCACCCGGCACTGGCCAGAGCTGTGTCCACATAGGCTCTCCTTCTCACCCTCTTGTTTCTGGTGAGAAAACAGAAACACGCTTGCTTTTAACTTGTCCTCTATATTGCAGTGGTTATCTGTGAACTCCTTTCCTCACAAAACAGGTGCTTCAGAAATACGACCTGGTAAAACAAGATGGAGTTTACTTTTTGCTGATGGGGCTATTGTGAGGATTAAATAGTAATGTTTGTTAAAAACACTTCAAAAAATAGAAGAGAATACTTAGATTAATAAAGCATTTCTAGACTAAAAAGAGAATAGAAATCTTGATTAAAATGCATTCAAAGTTTAGTTATAAGCACATAAGTGACATGTTAATATAGAAATTATGTAATTTGAACAGAATACTTTTTAGTGCATTTAACTGTAGCCATTAGCTCTCTTATTGTTGATAATTACTTTTAAAACATTTATGGGAAAGACTTCTGTCTATAAAAGTAATCCATTTTTATTTTAGAAAATTCAAAAAGTACAGAAAATGATACAAACAAAAATAAAAATCACCCAATTATGCTGCCATTCAGGTAACCACTATAACATCTGGTATATTTCCATCCATTTGTTTTTCCTGCACGTATATACATATACAAGTAAGTCTGCATGTATGTGTGTGATTTTTTTTTTCCTTTCTTTAAATATTTTTCAAACACAAGTATTTAAATGGCTGCAACAGTGTTCCACTGTATAGGTGCATCATAATTTATTGCCCATAGTCTTCAATAATTTTGTGATAAATATGTTTGTACATAAGTCTTAGTCTACATCTCTGATTACTTCTTGGGTATAAGATGTAACAGTAAGTGAGTGAGTCATACATTTTCAGACTCTGGAAAGTTTGTACCAGTTTATTTTCCCATCAGCAGCAGTGAAGGTTTGGCTAGTGTGTATGGAAACGAGAGTAACTGTGATCTCATACCACAGTCCCTGCTGACTCCACCTCAAAGGGGTCCTGTCCCAGCCTTTTAGTAATGGGAAGGGCTTTCCGGGTTGTCTCACTTCAGCCACCTTCCTTTTCTGATATGTTGCTTACCAGGCCTGTATATCGCAAATTTTCCCATCATTTTGCTTAGTTTTTTCCTTGACTTCCATCTAATGTCGTTAGATTAATCTTAGGTTTGTTTGCTTGTTTTTGCTATTGTTAGAGTTTTTTGATGGTAGACTAGGCCACACCAGCATAAGTAAACTATGCTAAATTATCGCAAAGGCCCCCCTACTCTGCGGTGTGTAAGTATATTTGAATCTTTACTATGTTTTTGGTTGAAATTTACCAGTTTCATTAGGACATTTGTTTTCCTCTCATGTCACTTGTCTTATAATGCAAATCAGTAGAAAAATTGACCTTATGTTGTGGAATTTATTTTCTGTATAAATTTGCAGAATATATTTTAGCAAAGCAGTAGCTGCCTATGTGGTATTTTCTCTGTGTGTATTCATGCAGTGATATTAAATCCTTTTATTTTCACTATTTTGTTTTCTTTTTGGGTTTTTGAGGATTTAAGTGGAGAGGTGTGAAACTGACCAGTAATCTGGTCAGGATGTAGAACTGATGGAGCCCGTGTCTGTTCTTTTGCAGCTGGTGAGAGAGTGCAAAGAGGTCCTGAAAGGAGGCCTTCTGATGAAACAGTACTACCTATTCATGCTGCAGGAGGTTCTAGATGACTTGGAGAAGACTGACTGCAACATTGATGCTTTCGAAGAAGATCTGCATAAAATGCTGATGGTCAGTAATGGGCGGAGGAATTCCTTATAAATATGTGTGTGTGTGTGGTGATCTTGAACCTGAATCTTTCCATCTGGTATTAGATTATGCCTGTTCTTCCTAAATCCACATTCTAAAAATTCTCAGTGATTTTTAGGTTGGAATTTTTGACAAGTGTTAACCTAGTTCCTTTGCTAATTGTAGGATAGTTTATCTTACAGCAGAATGGCCCAGAAATGGAATCAAAATCTGATCCTATTTTATCGAACCATCTGTCATCAGCCATTTTTACAATACGTGGAACGTGCTGGGGACCTTGCATGGCTCTGGGAATAGTGAAGCATGACAAGAAACTCATAGTCTGGTAGGGACTGGGCTTGGTGGATACTTCTGCCCCCGACTGCTGAGTGCTAGGGGAGAAGTGTGCTGAGCTGGGGCACCCGAACAAGCCTGGGACGGCCAGGAAGTGCTTACCATGAGGAAGCTGAATTGTAAAGAGGAGTCAAGGGTTAGTCAAGGAAACTGGCACGTTTGAGGACTTGTAAATAGTTTGATTTGGCAGGAGTAGACCTATTTTTATTTCTTCCTGAAAGGGGAGCCCCTGTTGTCTTACATGCATCGTGTTTGCCCTCTGCTTTCTAACCGCTGTACTCTTGTTCACGTTCTTCTTTCCTGTTAGAAATGTCCCTCCTCATCTGCCCATTTAAGACTGACTTTCTGGTTTTGTTTTTCTCTAGAAAGCTTAATCTGACGGTTTTAACCTTTAGCCTACGTTTATCTGTACTTTCTTTGAACTTTTTTAGCAGTTATAATTAGAACTATACTATTTAACATTTAAACAGAGACTCTGTTCTCAGGTTTCTCTAATTACACGGAAAGCTTTACGAGCCGGGGGCTATAACTTGAAATTCTTTTGTTGTCCGTAATGTCTGGTAGAGTGTTAGTGTATAGTAAGTACATGTTAGCTCCATTAGGGTATATGCGTAGATGATTACATAATGTGGCAGGTTAAGGAAATAATATAGAAAGCTACATACTTGTGGGCACATTGTTTTGGGGGTGCTTTCATCCTTAACATTCACTGTGTCCTGCCTCAAGATGTCCACAGCACCTCCACTTACCCGCCTCACTTTCTAGGCTAGAAGAAAAGGGGAAAAGAACCTTGCCAGCTATGTCCAAACTGTTCTGTGAGAACAGTATGAGCTCTCCTGGAGGCCACACCCAGCAGATTTGCCTCCATCTCATTGACCACACTTGTTGCATGGCCTCATTAAAGTTATGGAAGCTGGGAATTCAAATATTGAGCTTTCTGGCCTCTATAGTATTAATATTATAGAAGTAGGGAAGGAATAATGTGGCTTGGATTGGGACTTATCATATCTGGCATACTATGAGAAATAATTTTAATGAGTTTGAAATTATTTTCTAATTGGAGAAAATACATAAAAGACCAGAGTGTTTAAAATGTTGCATTTTGAAATACTACATATTTGTTATGTCAACAAAAGTCTTTGTCATTGAAAAGTTATGGTAAAAAGCAATAAGCAAATCATTTTTTTCTCTCTTTCTGTGGATGATTAAGCCAGAAGTTTAGAAATACAAAGTGTTCTGTCAGTCGGGAGGAGCAGGATGGAGGTGCATCAGGCAGGTGAACTGCCTTCCCAGACAGCCAATTTCCATGCCCTCGGTGTACCTGTGCTATAGTGAAGGCCTAGGTTAAGTGAATCACCAGCATTCCCAGCTAGTTAGTCTTAGAAATGCTTAGAGTTTAGTTTTGGCTTTGCTATCAATTATCTGCATGAGGCATAATCTCTAATCTCACAGATGAGAACACTAGAAATTATCACTGGTTTAAATTTTGCCCTGGCATATGCTAGAAGGATCAGAGCCAGGGGTGTGTTTTGAGAACTGGTAAGCCCAAACAAAATTGGTGTTTCTATTAGGAAGGAAGGAGAGACTTACTATTGAGTAGGCAAACATACTATGTTTACCACAACATCATTCTCTTGAAACTCACCAAAAACAGCAAAGCAAAAAATTCCATGTCCAGAAAAGGAGGAAATTGGCCATAGTATCAATTCCTCCACCCTTTCCAAAAATAAAAAGACTGTTAGAA
Organism: Lepilemur ruficaudatus; assembly: GCA_963574885.1. Classification (NCBI taxonomy): domain Eukaryota; kingdom Metazoa; phylum Chordata; class Mammalia; order Primates; family Lepilemuridae; genus Lepilemur; species Lepilemur ruficaudatus. Next base: position 25,470 of record CAUYRT010073636.1, on the reverse strand, counting down.
TTATTTACCTTGAAATGCAGACTAAAATGAGGGTGAACACAAGCTCTAAGCACCTTTCCACCTTAGACCTGGAAGGCCCATCCAGGGGTTAATTAGAACCATGATATCTAGGGATAGGAACAGCTGTGAGAGAAGCAGAGCATGTCCCTGCAGAGATGCTGTTGTTCGCTGAAGATCTGCACAACAGAAGGAGTATCCGTAGAGACCCTACCGCCTGCAACTTAACCTGTCAGCGGAATGGGAACTCTCTTGGAAGGGGGAGGGAAAGCAGTGATTAGCAAGATTTGATGCAGGAAGTCTGTGACTTAGGGGGCTTTACTCTGTGTTACGTTATCCATTGTACTTGAAAAACTGAGGTGCTTAGATATACGGGCCAAAAGAAATAAAGGAAGTAACTTGGAGAGTGTTTGAGACATCATACCTAAACTAAAACTGTGAATTAGCTCATTTCCCTGGCCTCTGGCCTCGAAAATAACCCAAACAATATACATACTAATATGTGATTTAGGAATATGTGATAGGTTTAAGGAAACCACATTAAAAAGAATTTTAAAAAAGTGAAAATATGGAAGTGATGACAAGATTTGATAGTTGTAGAACACACAAGAGAGAGCCCATGTATGCTCTCTGTAGTGTTTCTGCAGAAGAATAAAGAGCAAAGGAGCAGAAAAGATTTAATTTTTCATTCTACAGATTAATTATTGGGTATCTACTGTGTGCCAGGCAGGCGTCACGCAGGGTACTGCAGATGTAATGATGAGCATAAACTCCTCTTGGAATTCAAGAATGGTGGGGAAATGGCAGTTGTGTAGTCATGCAAACATAAAATTGCAACTGAAAAATGCCACAAAGGAAAGGCACAGGTCTTTTGTGGGCTCTAATGGTAAGATTTGAGTCTGTGTGGATGTTTGAGAAGGCTTCTCTGAGGAAGGGGCACTGGAGTTTATCTGAAGCTTATCTATATTATAATCCAACCATGCAAAGCTTAGACAAAAATTGTACTTTGTATATTATAATTTATGTAATAACAGATTGTTTTAAAAAGCATATAGACTAGAAAGAAACATACTAAATTCATGATAATTGTTCTCTCTGGGCGAGGAGGAAAGGTAAAACTGAAGAGAGAAACAAAAAGAAATTAACTTTTTGGTATCTTATTTCTTATTGAAAAAATACCTAAAGCAAATATGACAAAATCTTAACATTTATTCATTCTGGGTGATATTTATTAGAATATTTTTTAACCTCTTTACTTTTTAATTAAAAAGATTGAAAGAAACATTTTTTTTTGACAGAAGGCATCAGATACAAACTCTCTGTTGGGAAGGAGCATGGCAGGAACAGAGGTTCCCAGGAAGGCCCCGTGAAGGGGCGATTCTGGCTGCAGTTTGGAGAACAGTCAGGAAGGAGCCAGAGCAGATGTGAGAAGTCCAGTTCGAGGCTCTTGCTGTAGTACATATGCTCGTCCTTGGATTTGGATGGTGTCACATACGTTCAGAAAGAAGTGTAAGGATTCAAAAGAAATTTAGGAAGTGAAATTGGCAGGACTCAGTGATGGACTGGAAATGGGAGAAGTACTGAGAGTGAGTGTTGGGTGTCCTGCTCATGCAGCTGGGCGAAGAGTGAAGGCAACTAGACCAGTGAGGGGCTTTTAAATTGCCTGAGAGCATTTGAAAGCGTTTGAGACTGACTTTGTTAAGGGAAAAGAGATGGAAGTGTGTGTGTGTGTGTGTGTCAGAGAGAGAGAGGGAGAGATGCAGTTCCTCCTGGGTCTCAAACTCAAAACACAAATACTGGGATTGGAGAAACAGTGGCTCCTCTACTGTAAAGAAAGGAAGGAGGAGAGTATGTAATAGTGTGTAGGTTTGTATTTTTGGCATCAGGAAGATGAGTTTATATCAAATGACTTCTGTTTTTTTGCAAAGAGAGGTGAGGTCATCTGAGAATGGGTGAGGGTGAATATTGGTGAAAATGGGGAAGTTTCAAACTAGCAGTTATAGAGAAAGAAGGAAAATGAGTTGAGATATAAATACGATTACCAGAAATGTACGCCATGTGGTTGGTGATATGATTGTGTAGAGCAGTGATTCCTCTCATGAGGTGACTTTCTGGTGGCTCTAGCTTCCTGAGTATGGGCTTGAAGAATGGGGTAGTTGGGCTCCAGCTGGCTTTGTGTTGATAGACAGGTGAGATGAAAAGGCAGTGAGGGGCCACAGGGCCTTCAGCATACTGACAGGCGTGCTGTTGAAAGGACAAGCCCAGGGAACCGAACTGAATCAGGAGTCAAGTGAACAAAGGAGGGGCCATGAGTTGGAGAAAGATGAGGAATTAGATCAGGAATTAGCGTGCGTTTCAGATAAGGTGAAGAGAACGATTCTGGGGGTAGTGGTTGAACAAATCAACTGGAAGGAACAGAGGAGGCTTTAGCATCGGGGTATTTGAATTGGTGATTTGGGGGTTGGAGCAGTTCTGGTAATGACAGGAGCCAGGATGGAGCCCTGTAAGGAAGTGGGAATGGGGCAGTCAGGGGACCGCCAGCAGTGGTGGTGGGTGGGCCATGCACATGGTTCTAGGTCACGTGGCACAATAGCTGAGCTTGAGCTGGGGGGAGGGTTGTCAGTCAGAGGCCAGCACTTGAGGTGATGAGAAGTCAGTAGAGGACAGTGTGAAGCGGGGTTGCTGATATGGTTGATGACATGAATCTTAAAGGGCGGGGGCTTTTTAAAAAATTAAATAAAAATGTGTGGACTAGTGGCTTAAAAGGAGCAGTGAGAAACAAGAGGGTGCTGGTCCTTTGCAGCCCCAGAGCATGCAGAAAGGTAAATAGTTGCTCCTTGAGAGGGTCTTGAAGGAGAAGTGCTGGCCCAGGGAGAGCCAGCTTTCAAGGGGCCAAGGAGATATGGGGGGCACTCTGAGAAGGGGGCAGCTCTGGGCCTGCTGTGGAAAAGACTTGTTTCGCTTGGGGAGGATGATGGTGGATCCGTGAGTGGCAGGTTCCACGCATGCAGCCCTTGTATAACGGACCCAGGACTGCAGAGTCACAGTGCATGGCCTGGAGGCTGGAGGACCCGGATGCCCTCGAAGATAGAACAGAAGAAATTTTTCTTGCAATAAAGAAAAGACTTGAAATTTGTGTATGGAAAGTTATCATGGGATCTCAGAAAAAAAAAATCATTCCAAACTATGAACTCTAAGATGTAGCCTGGTGAAAAAACTGAAATAGAAGGATAGAGAAAGAATCCTACAAACATCTGAGTGTAGAACCCTAAGCGTAGGCACCTTTAGGCTGTGGGAGAGTGGTGGCAGGGGGTGCTCAGTTGGCAGCAATTTCTTCACGCTAATGTCACACTCGGTGGTAGAAGGCAGTGTGTGACTCAAGTGTTTTCTACCCAGTCAGGGTATCCTTTAAGTAAGACAGTCCATAGACGGTATGTTTTATAACATCGCCATTGTAAACCTGTTGAGAAAAACTATTTAATAGTGAAACCCTGCTAACCAACAGATAACTCAGAATGAGAATGTAGGAAGGGAAACTGTTGATAGGACTTGTGGACCGACTTCAGAACAACTGGGGATTTTGGTTATAGATCATAATTTGTATGTCATGAACCTTGAAAAAATTGTATCACAAAATTCTGGATCAGGAAAGGGTGATGGGAAGAAGTATGTTCATTTCTTCCTCCCAGCACGTAAGACACCGTCTAAAGCGAAACTAAATAATTAAACAAGTAAAGATCCTGATCTCTTAAAGGAATGATGTTCACAATATATTCATAATGAAAATTTCTAGGTGCTAGGGTTTCAGTTTTTTTTCCCTTTATTGTACTTTTCTATACACTGTGAACATTTTAGTTATTTTCTTAGGAATCTGAAGGGGTTGTGAATAGTGTTAAATTGCTGAGGAGTCAAGTTTTGTAATTTTTTCAGAAATCTTCATTTAGACATTTGCTAACAGTGGTGAAGAATCCTTCTCTTGGTGTTGCATGCTTTTAACTCTCTCTCTTCTGTCTTGCCCTTCTGATTTATAGCTTTCATTTTAATAGGTGAAAGTTGAGTTGCTGAATTCTACTCTCAAATATCTCCCTTTGCATTTTTGTATTTTTAAGGTATATTTTGATTACATGAGAAGCTGGATCCAAATGCTACAGCAATTACCTCAAGCATCCCATAGTTTAAAAAATCTGTTAGAAGAAGAATGGAATTTCACCAAAGAAATAACTCACTACATACGGGGAGGAGAAGCACAGGCCGGAAAGCTCTTCTGGTAGGAATCGTGCCTGGTCTGGCTTCCTTCCTTGCTCGCTCGCTCTCCCAGTTTCCTCATCGATTCTCTTCCACACATTGGGATGTGTAGTGACTTGGAAATTACAATTTTTCACATTCTCGTATGGGCCCCTGGAGGACTTTTTGCACTATCTGGAGACACTTTTGACTGTCATGACTGGGAGATGCTGGGCATCCAGTGGGTAGCGGGCAGGGGTGCTGCTGAGTACCCCGCAATGCACAGCACAGCCCCACAACAGAATTTTCCACGCAAAGTGTTGATTTTGACCTTGAGAAATCCTGCCTTAGAATAAACCCTCCCATTTGTTTTTCATTTGTTTGTTTTTAATGCAGAGGAGAATCTAAGAGTTTGGAGTAGAGTATACCTGTGTGGAATGGGTTTGGTGGGGACACTCGGCACTTAAGAAGTGTGTGATTTTACTGCCACTGTTCGGGGATAATCGTGGGGAGGAGAGTGCGACCACTGGTCTGTCTGTTCTGGGAAATGAATGTCTTTTCCTAAATGCAGGGCCCTGCTGTCGAGCACGGGGTGTATTTCCGTGGTCTTTCCTGGGGGCCACTGCACCTTGGCGTTGCTTCCGTTCCACGAGGACTAGTGTCGTCCTGTGCTCCAGGTTCTGCTGCTTCCGTCAGTGCTGCCTGCTCCCGCCTGTCTCTCAGCCATTTGTCTCTTCCTTCGTCTTTTCATGTGGTCTGTCATACCTAGCGCAGATGGTCTTGCCCTGCCTTGGCTGCTGTGGGACGTCAGCAACTCACCCATCTGTGTCTCAGACCCCAAATCTCAAAATCCTGTATCCCCTTCTCTGCCCCAATTTCCAGTTCTTTTTACATCCTCTCTTCTTGTTTTGGGTGAGCAGTGAACTTGCTCTTGTCTCATAACTCTCCTAGGCCTTCAGGCTGTGATCCCGAGACTGACTATCCTTTTAAAAAGTAACACTTTAGAAATGCATTCATTGCCATTTTTAACGTGTCTCTCCTCTTAATTTTCATTAATTCTGCTTTGCCTACAATTCCTTCTGTTTACATATTCTGTTTCCATCCGGTCGAGCTTTGTTGAAGAAAACTTTTTAAAGGTTACTATTTTTTAAAGGCCACTACAAATTCATGTCAGTGATTTTACTGTACCCTCACTTCCTCCCGTCAGTCTCTGTGTTTTTATCTTTTGCTAGTCCTCCAAGTTCCCTAGAACACAGTCCCTGGCCTTGGCCTTCGTGATCCTCGTTCTGAGAAGCTTCCAGGGCTTTTTCACTGCACCTTACGGACTGCCCACTTCCAGTTCTGGACGCCGTTGCATTCTGTCTGTTGTATTAGAGCAGCAGCTTCTGCCGTATATACTGTTTCTCCCAGTTCAATCAACGTTGAAGTGAACCCTGACTTCTTTCTTTCTCACGCACACTACTCAGATCCTTTCGGCTGTCCCTTAGGATACATCAGAACCTGCCCTCTGCCCGCTGGGCACTGCGTGCTACCACTCTTCCCAGGGTGTCAGTGCTCATGCATAGTATCACCGTGGCGCTCTAAGCAGTCTCCCTGCTTCTGCCCAGAATCTCCTGTAGTTTATTCTCAACCTCATAGCCAGAGTGATCTTTTTAAAATGTGTGTCAGACCATTTTCTCCTCTCGGTCCTCCAGCTGCCCCACGCTTTACTCAGTATAAAAGTGAGAGTGCCTACACGATGGCCCGTAAGGCCTGGCACGCCTGCCTTCCCGTGAAGTCTCTGTTCTCCTGCCAGACTGCTGTGCCCGCTCTGCAGCCACAGAGGTTTCCTTACTGTTTCTCACGGGCTGGGCGTGTTCCTGCCGCAAGCCCTCTGCGTGTACAGGCCCCTCTACATGGCCTGCTCGTCCCTTAGTTGTTTTCATGGTTCATTTCCCCGCTTCCTTCAGGTCTTTGTCCAAATGTTACCTTCTCAGTATAGTTAAAGTTGAAATTCCTACCCACAAGTACTCTCGAGTCTTTTCCCCCTCTTTTTTCTCTCCATAGAACTTACTAGTATCTGAAATAAAATATATTTTCCTTTTTTATTGTATTTGTTATTTTTCTCCATTCACTAGAGGGCTTTTGTCTCCTTCATTCACTGCTGCGTAGTACATACTAGGCACCCGTATTTGTTGAGTAAGTCCATCCTGGATATCCTTGTATAGTCTTCTTCTTAAAAGCATGTTTCTAATCAGGTCCCTTTCCCGCTCAGATGTCACACTAATTAGCAGGCCACTCAAGGCCCTCCCCAGCATGGCCCAAGTTTACTCTCCTGGCCTTAACTTCACCTCCCCTTTGTGGCATAAACACCCTCCACTCCTTTCAGATTGGACAGGTTCTTTTTTCACAGACGTGCCACTTGCTTGACATATCTTTATTCCTTTTAATTGTATTTATTGTTCTTCCTGGGCTTTCTTTCCCTCTCCTTTATTTTATTCCCGACAGATCCCCTCTTCCCACTATTCTGTCTGTTAAAATTCTGCGTTTGCCTATAAGGCCCATAGCAGGGCTTTCTGGCCAGGAGACTGTGCCTTCGGCTGGGTTTGATCCTTCTCCTCTGACAACAACCCTAGCACTTTCCTTCCGCCATCTCTGATCCTGGTTGTGTATTAATACTTACCTGCTCTTTTGCTAGATCATAGGTCTTTTCCTTGCATATTGTGGAGGTGAATCAACTGTTGCTGCATTTTTACGACACTAATCATTTAGGTTTATTTTATACACTTGGGTGTACATTTTAACACTCGTATTTAGAATTGTGTATTCAGTGAGAAGTATCAGCCATGTAGCATTTCTTGTTTACCGACTAGTTAAAAAGCTAATGTGAGGGAAATTTTTTAAAACAGTTGCTTTTAGGAAATTCACTTTTTTCCCTGTCATTTGTTTCATTTAAGGCCATTTTATACCATTTTGAACATTTAAGATGGAAATAACATTTGTGTAATAATCACGTAGCTACTGTGAATATAATTTAAGATTTTAAGGTTTATAAGGAAATGTGTGCTAATAGAACAAAGTTACATACATGCCATAATCCAGGTTTCTCCTTTTTCACATTAATCATGATTTTATATTAGAAAATTCTCGTTGATTTTTAAACTATTGGACAGTAGCTGAGCGTTTCAATTCCTTATTCAAGAATTAGGATATGAGTGAGGACAATTTTTCTTCTCTGTTTTATTTTTGTTATTTTTGTTCCCTTAGTGACATTGCAGGAATGCTGCTGAAATCTACAGGAAGTTTTCTAGAATTTGGCTTACAGGAGAGCTGTGCTGAATTTTGGACCAGTGCTGATGATAGCAGTGCTTCAGATGAAATAAGGTTGGAGTTGTACTTTCTTTCCTCTTCCGTTTCTTATCTCATGTAGTGTTACCCTTGGTGATGAGCCCAGAGTGACAGTATTTTGGGGGGAACCAGTTAAATATTTACCAGACCTTGTTCGAACCTAATTGTGTTGGACTGGAAGAGTTTGGGCTATAGACCTAAAAAGATTATTTATTACTGTCTTGTCTTTTCATATGACCTCTTAGTTATGGTTTTATGTGAAATGTTTTTTGAAAGTGAACTTAGAATTTATTAAGTATAATAAAAATAGTGCCTTTAGAGAAAGGGAATAAAATTGACTGAAAATGAATAGAATTTCGTTTGTCATCTACATTTTCTGGGATGTCTTTAATATTATGTTTCTGTCCTTTAAAACCTATGTAGTGGTCCATTAATATGTTTTAATGACATTTGATACATTTTTATTTTCATACTTAGGTTATTGCTTCTATTGAACTTCATGAAACCATGGCTTACTCATCTGTTAATGTCCTCCAGTTCTATATACCTAGTATTTATGTTGAAATTGGTGTTTTTTGTGGCATATGTATCAGCCATGTAGCCACTCTGTGGCCATATGATCAGCAATGTCTTACGATTCAACTTTAGTAAATGCTCAAGTAGAATTAACTTCTCCAGAGCTAAAATATTCTCTCTCACCATCCAAGGTTTGATGAAAAATACATTTGTTCTTATGCCAGGGTTAAAGAAAAGTCCCCACATAGATTCTTACCTGGGAAAATAGTGAATAACTGAGAAATGGAATGAATCAGTTTGTAGGGCTTGCAGTTGTAAGAGCTAGAATGATGGTTTTAAAATAAAAATTAGAATGCAAGAATTAAGATAATGAACTAAAGAATGGCTCTTATGATGCCGTAATTGTTTACTCAGGATGGGTCAAAAGGGGGTTTTTTGCACAGTGGGTCCTGGAGCCAATATTCCTGGCTCGAGAGAGTTGACTGTATACATCTCTTCCCAAGTTGTTGTTCTGTGATGTCATACTGCTACCTTGAAATCAGCTGTGATGGGAGTCTTTACACCAGAGAAATTGGCATGTACTACATAAGACAATATTTTGGGGGGAACCAGTTGTTAAATATTTACCGTTTCTTTTAAATTAGATTATGAGCTGGAGGTCAAGAACTTATCTCAAACTCCAAGAAATTATTATAATGAAATCTTTAGAAAATTGAACTTCCTGTTATTTGGAGGTTATTAAATGTGCCCTACTTATATTGAAAGGATACACGTATTTTCTGCAAAACTCTCAGGAGCAAGCTTCTGAATATTTGAATACATGCTTAATAATTGCTTGTTCCCATTTAAAAAATCTGCAGTCTATATGTACAACTGTGACTTGGAATTTGCTTCATCTTTATTGTTAAATGCCTCTGGTACCTCTGGGGTATTCCCTAATGTGTTCTAACTGGACTTCATTCCTCTTGGCAGGAGGTCTGTTATAGAGATCAGCCGAGCACTGAAGGAGCTCTTTCACGAAGCCAGAGAAAGAGCCTCGAAAGCACTAGGATTTGCTAAAATGCTGAGAAAGGTGACTTTACAACCCTGATTAATTATTATCTTTCCTTATTTTTCTTTTATCTTATGTTTTAAGAAAGCTAACCCTAAAGAAGTTTCTTTGTAACTGTGATCCTAGGACCTGGAAATAGCAGCAGAATTCATACTTTCAGCCCCAGTGAGAGATCTCCTGGATGTTCTGAAATCAAAACAGTATGTTAAGGTAAGTATTTTAGGTGGTGTAACTGAAATATTTTGCCTTTCCTATTTTATTCTAAAACAGGCAAATTTTTTCTTAAATGTCCAGATAGTAAATATTTTAAGCTTTGGAGACTATACATTTATCCCAGCTGTAAGATTGTCATGTAATTCCCAGTGAAATAATTGGAACGATGAACTTTTTCATACTTATTAACTTGGCTTAAGAATGCAGACAAGTAATCAAATATTTACTCATACTGTTTAATTTATTAATTTAGCTACACATATATATTTAACATAATGTATATAAAAAGATAATATTGATTTTAGATAATGGTTTTGTTTCATACTCTCATACTTCCTGAGGCAATTCAGAAGTTTTACAGTGAATCTTTGACATCAGTGTCTAGTTCATCACTAGAGCCACTTTTTGAGCAACCATCTTTACTCCCCTTTAAAGTTGTGTGAGATTTTAGCACCTTTAGAATCTGTGTATGAGGTCATCACTAGAAATTTTGTCCCAAGCTCACAATTTTACGCCACTCACATACCTGGGGTGAGATGCATGACCCGCACAATATCGTCATGTGTATTGCTTGTTAAAATGATCTTTAAGAAAAAGATCATCATCCCCACCGCACCCCAGAATAACTAGTGAATCTGTGTTAACATTTTTTGCCTTTTTCCGAGTCAGGTGACTTTCTATAAGCATTGCACACTAGCATTGATTGAGGTTATTTCAGACTAACTTTCCTCCCCCAAAGAGTATTTTCTTTGTTGTTGAGAATGAAACGGCTAAAGGGTTGCCCTATAATGGGAGAGACTCCATAAGGGCCTCCTTCTCACTCGGTCACACTGAACTGAGCTGCTTGCAGTTCTCCTCGCTGCTCTGACTCGTGCCTTTCCCACGTCTCCTTCCCCAAACCTGCTTGTCTTTTCTAGTGTTTTTTTTTTTTTGAGACAGAGTGTCACTCTGTTGCCTGGGCTAGAGTGAGTGCCGTAGCGTCAGCCTAGCTCACAGCAACCTCAAACTCCTGGGCTCAAGCAATCCTTCTACCTCAGCCTCCCAAGTGGCTGGGACGACAGGCATGCGCCACCATGCCCGGCTAATTTTTTCTATATATTTTTAGTTGGCCAATTAATTTCTTTCTATTTATAGTAGAGATGGGGTCTCGCTCTTGCTCAGGCTAGTTTCGAACTCCTGACCTTGAGCGATCCGCCCGCCTCGGCCTCCCAGAGTGCTAGGATTACAGGTGTGAGCCACCGCGCCTGGCCTAGTGTGTTTTTTTAAATACTGTATTTCTCTAATTTGCACTGTTCCTTAATTTAAAATTTTGAATTATATCTTTTCTAGGTACAAATTCCTGGGTTGGAAAACTTGCAAGTGTTTGTTCCAGACACTCTTGCTGAGGAGAAGAATATTATTTTGCAGTTGCTCAATGCAGCTGCAGGAAAGGACTGTTCAAAAGAGTCAGATGACGTTTTCATCGATGCCTACCTACTTCTAACCAAGCAGAGTGATCGAGCCCGTGATTCAGAGGATAGCTGGGCCACATGGGAAGCACAGCCTGTCAAAATTGTGCCTCAGGTGGAGACTGTTGACACCCTGAGAAGCATGCAGGTACGTCTACTCCTGTTCCCACCCCAGCTCTCCCTACCTCAACCTTTCAGCAGTATTACTTACTTAAAATAACTTTTAGGAAAAATGGATTGCTAGCAGCTCATGAATGATTGGTTAACTGCCCGAGGAATCTCCAGTTCATACCACCTGCTGAATGATGCAGGTAGCTGTGACATACTTACCCAAAATGTGTCTCAATGTTTTGATAGGTAATTTTGCAGCCTAATTTGTACCAAAATGGTCCATCAAATTCTATTAAGTGTATTAAATTATACTGGAATATTTGCAATCATTTATTTATAACTTTCCTTAGCTCAGTCATGTAGTTAGCTCTGTAGAGCTGTGATCCAAAAGAAATTATGTATCTCGTTAATTAAAACTGTGAAAAGCCTCCTCATGTTGCTTGTGTTCAGCTTTGGGGCAGTGATGGCGAACGTGCGCATGTATCTCGTGAACACACTGGCCTGCTGTCTCTCTCCACCCCGACAAATGTGCTCTTAAATTCCCTGTCTCAATGAATCGTGCTGTGTCCATGCACTTGTTTAAACCAGAGATGTGACGGTTAATATCTGTTCAACCTCCCACCCTTCCAGTTAACCATGAGCCCTGGCAGGGCAGAAGCATTTCCAGTAAATGACCCTTTCCCTGTATCCCCAGAGCACTGCCACGGTCAGAACTTCATCATCCCTTCCCTGAACTGTTACTGCAGTTTCACTGCTTCAAGCCTCACCTTCCCTCCCTCCAATTCTGTATTTGTTTTTGTAACACATACCTCTGACCACATCACAGATCTACTCAAAGTACTGCAGTGACACTCTATCTCTTAAAGAATAAAAGTAATGAAAGTCTTGATTTCTTAATGTTTCATACAAGGGCCCTCGTTTGGTTCTCCTCTTCTGATTATTCCGTCTTCACTTGCTGTGCCAACATACCCACATCCGTACCCACCCACGTACACCCCTCTCTCACGCTCTCACACGCTGCACCAGCAGCATTGCTCTACTTGGAGTTCTAGGATATTTCAAAGATGTCATCCCCACACTGTACTGTGGGATCCTTCCCCACTGTGCTGAAGATCCTAGAGGTCAGTGCCCACTGCAGTTGTTACCTGGGAGCAGCTTTGCTTGAAAATGACTTTCTGATCAGATGGTTGTTGGCCTGCTAGCCCAGATGCGGGCATTATTTTTGGACTGGGCGTTGGACTGGAATGGGAAAACAGTAACTGGGTCTGTTTTCATGCCCTATATTTGATTTTCCTCCAGGTGGATAATCTTTTACTGGTTGTCATGCAGTCTGCCCATCTCACCATTCAGAGAAAAGCTTTCCAGCAGTCCATTGAGGGACTTATGACCCTGTGCCAAGAGCAGACGTCCAGTCAGCCAGTCATTGCCAAAGCTTTGCAGCAGCTGAAGGTATTGCACCATTCCGTCTGCCTTAGCGAGTCTGTTCCCTTTGGATTAATGCTGTGGAAGAGTCAGGGTGTTGTGACGTGTGTAACGTAGTATCTTTCAAGGAACTTGAGCTCTTAAATTGCTCTCTCCATTCTCCTTCTCCCCAGTACACGTTTTTTCATGTCTAAACTAAAAACTGCTGGATCTTTCTTTGAACTGTAGAAATTTAGATTTGGAGAAGTTAGAAAATTGAGCAGTTATGTGACTTCATAATGGTCACATAATGGCTGGTTAGTAGCAAACCTGAGATTGGAATTTAGGTCTCTTCATTTCCAGTGTAAATTTCTTTCTCTTTTAGCAGTTGCCAGAGGTATGTCATTAGTAATGTGTAACCTGAAAGAAGATTTATTATTTTAACAAATAATTCAACCAAATTACCTATACTGGGGAAAAACCAGTTGTAGACAGGCACAAAGGCTTTTCAAAGTTTGTGACAAGTCAGAGCCTTGCCTTCTTTCTCCATTATTTTCTGATTTCACTACTTTCTATTTTGTTTGCCATTTATCGGTCTCAATCTCATCCACACTTTCCCACAGGCCATAAATTATGTCTTCTCAGTCACAAAAGCAGCACTTTCTGAAATTATAAGTAATTTGATAAACATTTGTTTTTCTTCTGTCATTCTGATTTGTCTCATTTATCTGTAAACATTTATTAACTAAATTTTTATCTTATCTTGCTTATAGATTGTAATCCTACCCTATTACCAGGGCGGGGGACTTTTTTCTTTTAGCTTGAGCCAGTGAACTCTAGAGAGTACAAGATTATGTAAAATATTGATTATTCTTGAGTTTACGGAATTTATAGCCCCAGTGCCCTGAATTGTCACACTAAAGTACAGAGGACCGAGAAATTAGAGCCTCCTGATAGCCTCTGAGAATTGTACCATAGTAGCATTTCAGTTTGGGAGGTTCAAAAGGTGCAAATTGAGAAAGAACTGACAAAAGGAACATTTGAGCGTTGATGTCCGTGGATCGAGATGATGAGTGTGCTCACTGAATACCACACAGTCTAATTTGGCTAGGTCTTGATGTATACAGTGGGAAGCAGTAAGAGATACAAGTGGTAAAATAAGGTGGACAAAAATCAGATTGTTGAGAGATGTCAGGTTTTATTTTTTAAGCCTCAGGGAGTTGAAGATTTTGGAAGAATGTTTTATAACAACATGTAGAGTATTGCTTGATGGAGACTGTGTGTGCACCTGTGTGATGAAGGGCAGATGGAAAGGGAGACCAATTTAGAGCTACTGTGGTGTTCCTGAGAGACGTAATGAAAGCTGGAGCCCAGGCAGGGCTTCTCAGCCTCAGCGCTGTGGACATTTGGGCCACTAATTCTTTGTTGTGCTTCTGTTCTGTGCGTTGTGTGATGTTTAGCAGCATCTCTGGCCTCTACCTGGCACCAGATGCCATTAGATTCTACCCTTCTTCCAAGTTTTGACAATCAAAAATATCTCGAGACTATGTCTCCCGACATGGAAGGGAGGGGGGCAAAATCAGCCCCAGTTGAGGACCCCTGGGTGAGAGAGTAACCATGGAATAAGAAGGACAGTGTGATTGGATGACATTGTGGAGGCCATTTAGAAACATGGGCTTTTTCACTCTGTGAGACTGAAACCATACCTATGCTTGAGCTACCATCTGGAGAGGAAAAGCAACAGGTGGTTAATATACAAAAATATTGAAGACATAAGCATCTATTCCAAGACCAGATTAGAATTAGACGTTATCATTTCAAGTGGATTTGTTCTCTCGTATTTCATAAGATGTTAAAGAATGTCTAATACAAATAAAAATGAAAAATGTCTATATTCGGTCATTCCTTTTGATAACTAAGTGTGGCTGAAATGTATTGCAATGGTAAATGTCTTTAAAATGCAATAAGTGTTGTGTGATTTGCTTCATTTTGGATTAATCATGGTTTGGCACTCTTTAGAATGATGCTTTAGAGCTATGCAACAGAATAAGCAACGCCATTGACCGCGTGGACCACATGTTCACCTCAGAATTTGATGCCGAAGTTGATGAATCTGAATCTGTCACGTTGCAACAGTACTATCGAGAAGCGATGATTCAGGCATACAATTTTGGGTTCGAGGTAAGCTCAAAATAAAAGGAAACATGTAGTACAGTTTAGTAATTGCTTGGTAACTTACCTACAGAAAGCATTATGAATCTTTTACAGTAAATCTGATTGTCATCACAGCTTAGTCAAGAATGTCATACCACTGCTGAGTATCAGAGTGTTAGTTTACTTTTAAGCTGTCAGATAGTTGCCCATGTTTTATTTTGTGCTAACAGTTACCTGCTTACATCTTAAAACTTCAAGAGATATTTAATATCCTAAAAGTACATTCTTAATTTAAACTTAGGAGTAGAACATTTATGAAACTGCATTTTGGGACACTACCTTATATAATTATTCATACTGTTCAAAATGTATTAATATAAATCTTAATATTTACTTCTAATTGTACTTCACTGTTTGTTTTTGGAAAATGACATTTTAGACATGCATCATAGTGTGTGGGTATTACTATAATGGTTGTTTTCTTAATTTTGATGTACCTGAAATCTTCTTACAGTATCATAAAGAAGTTGTTCGTTTGATGTCTGGAGAGTTCAGGCAGAAGATAGGAGACAAATATATAAGCTTCGCCCGGAAATGGATGAATTATGTCCTGACTAAATGTGAGAGTGGTAGAGGTACAAGACCCAGGTAACAACCAAGTAGGGTACTTCCTGAATGAGTCACGCGGGTTGGCAGTACTTCGTCCCTGCATGTTATGTGGGATTTTTGAGCAGATGACACAAAAGGGAGCATTCTAAACTCTTTGAACAGTTTTTTACGTGAAAATATATGCACAGAAAACCCTGTAACTCTTGAGAAAAAAATTATTAAATAATTTGTTCCAAACTGAGTTATCTTTAAGGGAATTCACGTTCTCCCTGGACAAGTCTTCCTGATGGCTTATTTTTTTCCTCCCTCCTGAAATCCAGGACTTGTTATAAATGGAAAACGATTTGGTAACCAGTTTGTTTATTAAGAAACCATTTTGGAATTTGCAGGGGGAAGTGTATAAATCATCCGTGAGGCTCAAGAGTAGTTCCACTAAGTAAACAGAGTTATTGAAGTATCATGACTGTGTGAAACGTAGCTGGGTGTTCTGTAGTTCATAATGGGGGGACGTTATGGGGCACTTTTTAAAAGCCATTAAACCATTACTCTAAGTTAGAGAAAATACACATTTGTTACACCTGTGACTACAAACAGGAACTTTATCTTACACAGCTCAGATAATTATTGAATTACAAATGGCCCCCATTTCATCTAAAATTTTCCATGCTTCCCATTTGCTTAAAAATCAAACTAAATTTTAAAAAATCCTTATCCTTCTTTCCCAAAAGGTCACACTATAAGCTTTCTCAACTCAGTTGAGACTCACATTTATATACAGACAGAAAAATATGTTTTGTTCTAGGTAATAATTTTGCAATTATATACAGTCGAGAACTGCTGTAGCTTTTTCTTGGTTGTTTTGTGATTATTGAACTTTTTCACATAACAGGTGGGCAACTCAAGGATTTGATTTTCTGCAAGCAATTGAACCTGCCTTTATTTCAGCTTTACCAGAAGATGACTTCTTGGTATGGAATATTCTAAAGTTATTTTCATTTAAAAACAAACAGATTAATCACTGCTCTATTACCTGGTTGTATATGTTTTATATATAATAGTGGTTCTTAATTTTTTTTATTAAATAGTACTTGTAATGATAATGCTGAGAAGTTAAAGCACTCTTAACAGCAGAGTAAGATACTTGATGTTCTTTTCTTTTTGTAACAATGGTGTTCTAAGTCAGTGTCTAGTTATTTGTAAACCCCGGCATCTCTTAAATGTTTGTTAGTTTTATATTTTATAAACTGCCATCGTAGTTACTGCTTTTTGGCAGTTTAACGAAGAGAACAAGGATTAGCTGTTTCACTTCAGTGTGCATCATTTGAGAGCATAATGCCAGTGTTAAATATTATCACTGTTAGCCTGATAAATTCCATCGGATCAAAAAGATGTTGTTCAAAATGTTCATTCATTCATTTTATTCTCCCAATAGTAGAGATGATTACATGAAAACATCTTTGCTTATGCCTATTATTGCATTGTAGGAAATTGCTAATTTGCTTTTATTCATACAAATGGAATTATGTGCTATATTATTTTAAATTGTATACAGTTTATGTTTAATTTGTATTTATACCTATTTTCTTTTAGCCTACCTTTGAAAATATTTACTTAGGGTAGCATGTTTTTTAAAATATACTGGAAACCTAATTTGTGTTACTGGTATAATTAAGAGAGCACACATTCTTTGTCTTCTCCACTGCCATTTTCCTTCGGTTTCTAGAGTTTACAAGCCTTGATGAATGAATGCATTGGCCATGTCATAGGAAAACCGCACAGTCCTGTTACAGGTTTGTACCTTGGTAAGACGGCTATTACAGCATTTCTCCCGGAACGTACTGGTCTTGTGATTGCAGTCATTTAAAATGGTGTAAGAGGTGTTTTAAGGCAATTCAGGAAAATGACATCGAAAGTGACAGAGATGAGGTGTATGCATATTGGAGAGCTCCACAGTAATCTTTCTAAACCTGACAGGAAGATTAAAATGCCAACGTAAGTTATTCCATACTAGCCAGCAGCGTTAAAGTACAATTTTTTTTCCCTGCACCAACATTACCATTCTGCTCTCTTCCTTAAAATCTTCTCTTACGGGAAGGACAGGCTGAAAGAGGCAGTTGTCTGCACGTAGCAGGAGCCTCCCCTGCTGTAGGCGGGCAGGGCAGTTTATCTGCTGCTGCTTCCTCACGTTTGAAGGGGAGGCCCATCTGTTTTCTCCACAGCTTCTCTAGTACCCATTTCCTCACCAACTGCAGTAAATTCTGATTTGGTTTTACTTTTAAAAATCAAGTTAAGTTATGTTACAGTACACATTAATTACAGTTTTCATTTATAGTTCACGTAGTTTTACACGTGATGTACAGTTGTACGTGATGTACAGAATGATATACAGTTTTACAGTATCTATTGAAATTTTAAAACCAACATATGTATCAAGAAAAGGCTGTGTCTCGTGCCATTCTTGAGATAGTTTGTAAATAAAACAGAAGTGTGTTTATAGGTAACTTAGAGATCGGATGCAATTTAAATTACAAAAAATAATTCATTAAATGATAAATTATTAAACACCAACTATATTTCTTAAAGGGTCCTTGCTAGCTACAGAAAATTTTGTAAGAACATATTTTAATTGTTGGGTTTTTATCTTTAAAATTCACTCAGTTTATACAACTCTTTTTCCTTCCAAGGCTGTTATGAAAATGAAAGTTACCATTTATAAAGCTATTTGAGCATTTTATATAAAGCGTGCTGCATTCTTATTAAAATTTTGCTTAAGCATATTATGAATAGATTTTGATTTTCTGATCTCTTAAAATATTTCTGTAAGACTGCATGATCAATGATTCAGTAAAAATCACTTCTTTAAAATGTTACCGCATAAGGAAACATTTTCATTATAGAAAAGGTATATAGAAAAATGTGGAAGATGTACATTTAGGAAAAATTTCAATGTAGAAAAAAATTATTACAAAGAAAAAATGCTCCCGTAATTCAGAGATACTACTCACTGGTAACATTTGAGTCAGTAAGCTTTCTGTGCCTGTGGGACAGTTAATTCATAGCACTCTGTGTAGGCTCAGGATGTCTTTTGTCCACTCAGCCACTGTGGGATGGGGGAATTGAACTCAGAGTCAGATTGCCCATTAGCAGTTGACCTGGGGCTTCTCATTTAACATCATTGAGGTTCCTCTTTTAATGCTTAAAATTGGATGCTGATGAGGATTAAATAAGGTAATAATGTTTTGTAAACTCTAGTGTTCTGTATACAACAGGGGTCATCATTTGGTTTTGTGTTTTTTTTTCTTACAAGAGAAATTAATGAAAATGAGACCACACCAACTGTCATTTTGTTGTTATTGTTACTTTTTTCCTCTCCCTCTGCTCTAAGCTCATAACAAATGATAATCTGGAATATAACCTTCTATATTTTCTGTGTAGTCATGTAATGACATAAATGCATTCTACCACACCTTTCTCTATGCTCATTTAATCACACAGGCATATAAAGAGTTGGGTTTTTTTTCTGTCATTTACTGTACAAAAATTGGGTCATTTTGGATATTAATCTCTTGCTTTTCGTCTCTGACAATTGGAGAACTTTCAGCTTGTCAGCAGGTATATCTCTAAATCATTCTCTTTGTTAGCCACATTGTGGCCATGGTGGATGTACCATTTCTTGATGGGATTTTGTTTGTTTGAGCCATAAAAGCATCTCTATAATGTTCACCAATAAACAGAATGTCTTTATTTTATGTCTTCATGGGAAAATTTTGTAGTAATTTTTAACTCTGTAGTTCCCAGTATTTGTGCGCTGAATTAAGCACAAAAAACATGTTAGGGAGAAACATACAAAATATAAATCATCTATTACTATTTACGTTTAGATGTTGAGAAAGTGGCATTGTCAGCGTTTTTGTAATCACTAGATAAAATTTCTAGTTTTAAATTGTTTTAAATTTTATCTAGTTTTTAAAGTTCATCTAAAATTGTATCCATATTTACCTTCTACCAGCGTATTTAAAAGAAAAAGAGAAGAAAACATACTCGGAAAAGAAAAATAACCCAAATAATTGTGCCCCATCCGCCTGGTTTGTTTTAAAGGAATTAAATAAAACTCCACGTACTCAAGAAAATGACAGTAATACTAAACACAGGACCTGTCAATGTGTCACTACTGACTAAAATCTTTTTAAAGTGTAGATAACATAAAGAACTCTTTTTTATTAGGGATATACCAAGTAAGCCACATTTTCATTTATCTATAAAATCGGTTAAATCATTTGTGTAGCATACATTATGTACATTTCACTCCAGGACTTAAAAAATGTCTTTGATGCGGTAAGGTTTGAATGTGCAATATAGCTTCATTAACTTTTAAAAGGTGACGTATTCCAAAGTATTTGCATATGTAATATGATTTTTTACTTACATAAACTTAATTTTGGTCACTGGCAAAATTAGGTGACATCCTATTTATGTGTTTATTAGTTGCTTGGTTTGACAGTTTTCTATGGACCACTTTAACAAGTTGCATTTGTCGCCATTTTCACCGGCAGCCATTCATCGGAACAGCCCCCGTCCCGTGAAGGTACCTCGATGTCATAGTGACCCTCCTAACCCACATCTAATTATCCCAGCTCCAGAGGGATTCAGGTATTTGGTGCTCAGCTAGTCATTTGCTTTACGCAGTCTTCTCTGATATGCATGCTCTTACTCTTGAAACTGCTGGATGCTCGCTCTGAGAGCTAAATATTCGTTCTCTGTTCTTGTTCATGCACTTTTAAAAGCTCTTATTTGTGTTATCTTGAAGCCTTAGTTGCAAAAGAAAAGACATGCAAATTTAAAACAGACCTTACCTTTCAAGATAACTTCATTTCTCAGCTTATTTATAACCCTGAGCTACTAAATGCTTTCCAGTTTTGGAGTACTTCTTTCCTTTTCTTTCTTTGAAAAATTACATTAGGAAAGCAAATTTGAGTGTGCATAGCATAATAAACATTTGAAAAACAATACTAAATGCCACTTTAAAAGTGGAAATAAACTGGAATGACCTTTCCAGTCTTGACTTTCATGTTTATATGTAATTGTGAAGCAACTTCAACACTAAAGTGAGTTCAGAAACTATAGTATGTTCACAATAAATTCCTTGAATGTGGTGGCATTTCTGCATCTTGAGGTAGTGAGCATCCTCTTTCCCCTGTGTAATCACTTTTTAAAAGTTAATTTTATTTGACAGTATTTGCTAGGTAAGGAGCAGAATTATTTTTAAAAATCTTTGAAATTAGTTTTTTCTTTTTTACACTTAGCCTTGAATGTCAGTCAAAGAACAATTTGTGTTTTATATTTTTAAATATTTTTCACTTCCTTGCCGTATTTTTAATTGCAAGTCCGTGCCCTTTTCTCCTCCCCTTAGCACCCGGAGCGTGCCCTCGGATGCGCGGAGCCACAGCGGCCCTGCTGCTGCCACTGCTGCTGCTGCCGCTGGTCGCCCCAGCCCTTCTGGTGGTGACTCTGCGCCGCCCAAACCCATCAGCAGTGCCCATGACACCAGGTAGTCTCACTCCATCAGCGTCACGTCCTCTGCCTCCCCTCGTGTGCTCTTCCACAGCGACTTGAGCCTTAGGGCACGTTGCAGGGTCCAAGTGGGCTGCTTTCCTGTGGGGTGTGAGGGGTGCTCAGGGCCTTCCGTGGGTTATCACAGCCCCAGGGCTCTGGCACTGACCAGCACAAATAGATCATTTGCCTGATGTTAATATTTCTTTGGAGCCAATGTTACCCAAAATGACCAGATCCTTTGCTGACAATAATTCCCCGGAGAGAATATCAGAAGAAAGAACCTGGCCCACAATAGAAGAGGACATGAGAATTTTGGCTAACAGAGCCTTTCCCGAGGAGTCACAAGTAGTTCAAAGATGGTCTAGTTTAGTTGGTAATTTTTTTTTTTTCGGAAGATCAATTTTCTAACGAGATTTCCTAATTTTGAATAATTGTTGGTTAGAAGTAGTTTTTAAGAATGGCAAAATGAGTGCATGGGATTTGTATGTCATGGAGAATAGATCTTTGCTAGAGGGAACTATCAGACATTTGGCAAGCTCCAGAAAAATTTAAGTCTCTTACGTTAAGTCTTTCGTGTAAGTAAGGAGGATCTTGTAGTTTTTTCCATTATGGTTTTTTGGCAGAGGATTTCGTCAAGTTCTTGTGTACTTAATGGAGAAAGGACTTTTGATCTTCTTTAAATTTCACCTTGAATCTGAGTAGAAGAAACACTGTCAGTATTCTCATCTTCCAGTAAGGAAGGCAATATGGTCAAGACTATTTGGGTTGGGGGTGATTTGATCAAAAAGGGAAAAATTGTGATGGGATTCTGTGCTCTGTGTTCAGTTCTTAGGAGAAAATATTAGTATGATAGTTGGCAGGAACACGACATCTAGCTTTAGATTTTAAAATAGACTAAAATGTTTTTAGACTTATTTAATAACATTCTAAAATTTCTGCAAACACTTTCAAAGTCTTCTCGCTTGTTAAAATAATATTCCGAATTTTTAGTGATAAATGCCTATAACCTAAAAATATCAAAGTATTTGACAGCTTTTAAGCAATCAACTAAAAAAAAATGACAGCACTGAACAAATTTCCATTTACCCTCTATATGTTTAGAGCATCTCATGGCAAATATTTTCATGTACGCTTTCATATCCCTCTGTGGGGGGTACTGAAACTGCCTTTTTTATACATACAATAATGATTTAAGGGAAGTGCTTTGGCCTAAAATGCAGACACAGTTGAGAAAATTGACCAGACTCTGGCTCCTGGCTCCCACACGTGCTGTGTCCATCTTCACAAGAGATTACTCCAGAACTGGAAATGGGAAGTGACCTCCCACTTTTTTAAATGTTAATGAACTGTGGTTTAAGGCATTTGTAAGTGATAGTGTGATGCATTAAGTGTATTTTAGTATAAGAATTAAATACCTGCAGTTGGCCTTTTCATGCAGTTTAGTCTTACACCTTGCATAAGCAGTTTTTTAGCATGTTATGAATAGCATTTCGTAGGTGTTCCTCTTAAATTTGGACATACTTGGACAATCCTTGATGTTTAGGAATTTCAGTAGCATCATAGTGTGCTATATTGAAGGCCATTTTTTCACAGAGGATCTAAGGGTTTTTTTTACTTTATGCCTGTGTACGTGGTGGTGGGTAGAGAAGAGCAAAGCCACTTGAATAGGTGACTGGGCTGGTTGTTAGACCCCCTCCTCCATTCAGGTCTTGCACACACTTGATCTGACTTCGAGCCTCAGCACCTTCACGGTGAGCCTGGGTAGTGGGCCCCAGGAGTCGCTGGTGGATTCGGTTCACTGCCCCTGAGGCACCCTGTGCATACTCAAGGGCCCGAGTCTCAACACGGCTGTGGGTTTATGAATATGCTATGGGGAGGCGGGGTGACATCGGTGATGTCCGGTGACCACAAGGATGCCACAGCCCACTGTGTGCAGGACTTGCCTGTCCTAGAGATGTATTAACTGAAATTCTGTTTCACTTGGTCCTTTTAATTGATTTCATTTGACCTAGAAAATACCTATTCTGGGCTTAAATTGTCTTGCTGTTGTTCGTAAAAACATTTTTGCAGTTGTGTGCTTGCTGGAGCTGGCTCCTACGGACTCATAAAAGCTGATTGTTAATTTTTCAGGAATCTTGCAAGCCAGCTGTTTCACCATGGAAATTGGCAAACTCTAGACCCACCCCTCCATCCCACCCCATAGCTAGTTAAACATTCACCAGTGCATCACTTCTCAAGTATATGTTCTTGCCTTTTACTCTTGCAAAAAGTGTCTGCAACGACATGGAATTGGCTAGTTTCTCCTGTGGGAAATCAGGAAAATAGAGGGTTAAATGACTTCTCTGCGGTCCTGCCATCTCTGGTATTGCTTAGGAATGGAATATGTTTTTTCACTTCAACACCAGTGGTTTTTCTATCAAATAGTGCTAAGTTTTTGATGAACTACGTGGCGGTAGAAATGTCCTTCCTCACTTCAGACTTAAGTACTAGCGCCTTATGATGATGAGGGTTTAGGTAAATACAAAAAATATTGCATATTTCATCATTTGTGAATGTCTGTGCAATAGATCACGCTGCCTTCGACCTATTCAGTGTGTAATAAAACAGAGCATAAATGCTACCATACTTCATTATCTCATTCATTTCAAAATACATACTAAGTGACTTTTTAATAAATTAATGCCATATTTATTTTAGGTTCTTTGATTATTTGAATTACAATTTTAACACTTTCTTACTTAGTTTTTACTCTTTATGGGTTCACTCTGGTTGCTGAGCATTTAACTTTATTCTGGAAAAGCAGCTAATTAACTTTGTACTTTAATATATTAAGCTTCTTGCTCTTTTGCACTTTTGCTTGGCTACTGCTTGAGAAATCATCAGGGATTCCCTTCCATTTTCTTGTTAAGAGATTTGAAATCTTTTGGACCATGTAATGATCTTAGTACTTTAAATAGAAATAAATACATAAATAAAATTTGATGGTAACTTCAAATATTAGCCAGATTTGGCTTATATATTTTTATTCACCCTGAGCTTAAATTATGGAGCTTTCCATGTATGTCAGTAACAAAGTGTTTTGTTTTTATTTCTGTTATTGTTGAATATAAAATAAGATATTAATCAGGCAGATGTTCTGAGTCTCGTGTGTGAGCTGTGGAGAGACGAAAATGGAGCTCTCCCTCCAGACTCTAGAGCTAGCGGATTCCAGAGGAGGTGCTTAGTGGCACACTCTTTGTTAATTCTTGGGCTGTCCTGTCAGTGGCCTCTGCCCACTAGATGCCGGTAGCACCTTCCCAGTCATGACAGACACAAGTGTCTCCGGACGTTGCCTCCCTGAGAGGCAAAATTATCCCCATTTGAGAATCACTGCTCTAGAAGAATCTCACAGATCTTTTGAATTCCATTGAATTGATAGTTCAATTGTTAAAAATATTAAAACAGGGGTTCCAGTGTCCCTGAAAATGATCGGTTGGCTTCCATAGCTGCTGAATTGCAGTTTAGGTCCTTGAGTCGTCACTCAAGCCCCACAGAGGAGCGAGATGGTGAGTGTTTTAAGATTCAACTACATTCAAAACCAGCCTCTTCATCTGTCTCAGTGTACCGGTTTCTGTTGTTAACACCTTCATGAGGGTTCCTTTATGATTCCTTTATTCATTCCTTTCCAAAGGAATGAAGAGTAAGAAGCAACCGGGCTTTATGAGAAGGTTTAATGCTAAACGTGTTGGCTTTTTATTATAGTTGCCCTTTTTAGCTATATTTGCATTTTCTAGGTTTGCTTTCTTTGCTTCTAAAAAAGTTATTCCTCCTGGTATTTCCATTGTTGTTGAGTACTTTTGTTAACTTTAAAAATACAGAACACACTGTGTGTGTTTATCATATGCAGAAGTTTTCTTACAATGCATCCCTGGAGAGTGTTTGCCCAGGAAGCGGGTCACTGCTCCTGTGGTAGCAGGGCTGAACTCCTGAAGTCGACCTCTTGAATGGGGTCCCCAAGGAACCCAGTGTCTGTTAGGTGTTCTGTTGTCTGTTACTTGTGGAAGTTTGATATAATTAAAATCCTGTTAGCCCATTAACAACTCCTTAGTTTGGTACAATTTTGTGAAATCGACTGTAGAGATAGTTTCTCGCAGCCATATCAAATACACTGTAAGTTAATCGCCAGAAAGGAGAGGTGGATGGAACCATTGCCATTCACCATGTCAGGCTTGTTCTCAAGTATGTTTATTTCATAAATCTTAATTTGTATAAAAACATACTTCTTGCAGAACCAGCATATCCGAGAGGTGATTCAAGTGGGTCAACACGAAGAAGTTGGGAACTTCGGACGCTTATTAGCCAGACTAAAGGTAAGACAAAGGATGTTGAATTCAAAATGTTTAAGCATAAGGTGAGCAGTTTCAGCTAAAATTTGCTTTAGTTTCTTAATTATTAGACCTTCTACATTACTATTTTGTAATCCCATTTGTATCTCTGACATCACTTTTTTTTATTTTTTTATTTGGTGTTTTTTACGTGGCTAGGATCTTTTTTTTTTTTTTTATTTCATCATATTATGGGGGTACAAATGTTAAGGTTACGTACATTGCCCTTGCCCCCCGCCCCCCGCCCGGCCGCCCCGGCCGCCGGTCCCGCCCCCCGACGGTGGCGGGTGCCCGCCGGCTGTGTGTTTATAGCCCACCCCCGCGGGCCCCCCCCCCCGGGGGGCGCCGGGCCCGGCGGGCCGGCCGGCCGGGCGGGGCCCGGGGGCCAAGGGCAATGTACGTAACCTTAACATTTGTACCCCCATAATATGATGAAATAAAAAAAAAAAAAAAGATCCTAGCCACGTAAAAAACACCAAATAAAAAAATAAAAAAAAGTGAT